>PVLC010041751.1:0-13213 GCA_004027655.1 Graphiurus murinus | reverse complement strand
CCCCATGGAGATTTTGTTAGGACTTGGTAACTTTTAGCACCTTTGCATTTTCCTGGGAAGTTCTAGGTTGGTTATTCTCTGGATGGAAGTATCTTTGTTGGGCTCATTTCTAGCTGCCACGGCAAACTCGGAAATCTCCATGGCTTATCAAGTGAAAGTTATCTCACCAAAGCACCACCTGGCTTGGCAGGAGTCTCTTACATCTGCTGACCCAGGAGCCCAGCTCCCTCCTGCTGCGTCACCAGCTGCCCTGTGGGGGACCAGAAGGACGGAGGCCTCTCTCCATCCCTTCCACCTTACATCTGTTCAGGCGCCCGTCTGGCCACTCACTCCCGGTGAGGCTGGGGATGGGGGGCACTTTGATGTTGGGTGAACACGGCGTCTGCTCCCTTCTCCACTTGTCAGGGCTCTCGGCCCTGCAGCCCGCACAGCACACACCCAAGCCTAGAAGTCTTTAGTTCACCGGGGAACAGGGGTTCTGACTTTAGTATGGGCTCTGCACGTCTCAGTACCGTCCTTAATTGTGGCCACGTTAGAACAGCCTCCAAGAATGTTCTGGAAAACTGGTATTGGAGCCCTTCCAGGAATGAGTTTCGTGTCATTTAAATTTTAGCGTGATACTGTTTTTTGTTGTTGCTTTAAATGAACTTTATTTTAAAAAATTTTCTATTTTAAAATAATTTCAGTTACACAGAAAGTTACAAAAATAGTACAAGAGTTCCTGGGTACCTTTACCCAGCTATGTTTGCTTGTTTTATAACTATAGTTTAATGATCTAAACTGGAAATTAGCACTGATACGATACTAATCAGATCTTATTTGAATTTTGTCAAAGGCAGTTCTCAGGTTCCTGTTTGCACATCCCTATGACCCTTGGGGGCCCTTCTTTGGTCATAGGAACCCCCACTTTACAAAGAGCAGGATGTGCTAAGAGTCCCCCAAAGGGTTGCAGCCTAGGCCCGCTCACGGAGTGACACACAGTCCAGCACTGGGCCTTTTGTACTCTACTGTTTGTTACAATATACTAAACATACAAACAGCAAAAACAACACAAAGAGCTTTTCTTTTTTTGCGGTACTGGGGATTGAACTCAGGGGCATTCTACCTCCGAGCTATACCCCCAGCCCTATTTTTTATTTTTTATTTTGAAACCGGGTCTCACTAAGTTGCGGAGTGCCTCACTAGGTAGCTGAAGCTGGCCGCGAACCTGGATCCTCCGGTCTCAGCCTCCCGAATGCTGGAATTACAAGCGTGCGCCACCACGCCCGGCTTAGAGCTTTTCTTATTTATTAGAAAACAGTTGTCTAGAAGACTTTTGAGATAAATAAGACCTAAAACTACTTTGGCCATCACTTTCCCACAGTCTTTTCAGAAAAAAATCTCTGGCCACAGACAGTACCTCTAACCTGGGGATGTTCACAAAAGGGGGGAGAGAGAGGGTCCAGGTGAAAGAGCAGAAAAGCATTAGTGCCTGGAATCTTGGAAAGAAATACAGGCGTGTTAGTCATCTATCTCCGTGTGACAATTACACCCAGTGGCCTAGGACGGTACCCATGCGTGTCCCTGCAGTTCCTGTGGGTAGGCGTCCTGGAGCGGCCTGGCTGGGCGCCCTGGCCATGGGGTCGCAGTGAAGGTGGCAGCTGATGAGTCATCTGAGATGTGACTGGAGCTGGCGACCCCCCTTGGATGGCTTGTTGGTGTGACCTGCCGTTTGGGGAGGCTGTCGGCGGGAGGCCTCAGCTTTTCTCTAGATGGGACTCCACACAGGGCATTCTCATGGCTATGACATGGTGGCTTCCCCAGAGGGAAGTAACTCAGAAGAAAACAAGTAGATATTGGAGGAGAAACCTCAGAGGAGCCAGGGAAGTGGTCTAAGAGAAGGGGAGGGAGAAGATTGAGGTCCATTATTGGAAATACTATCATCGACTGTGTACATGTGTGAAAACCCCAATATCAGTCTCAGTCCTTCGTATGGGAAGGGGAGACGGGGAGGCGGGGGGTGGGGCTCCAAGTGCTGTGTGCCTGTATGTCAATGTCAACGTGATTTACGTTATGATGTGAAATGATAATGCACCATTAAAAGCACATTAAAAATAAAAAAATAAAATGATTAATTTGAAAAGTTAACAAAAAAAAAAAAAAAAAAAAGAGAAGAAGAAGAAAACAAGGCAGAGGTCACAATGTCCTTTAGGTCCTAGCCTTGCAAACGACACACACGATTCCCACAGTGTCCTGTTGGTCACACAGATCAGCGTCGTTCAGTACTGGAGGGGACTCCGCAGACCTGAATGTCAGGAGGTGAGGGTCCTCGGGGACCATCTTGGACAATGGCTACCACAACGGGGGAGGTTCTGTCATTTACAGAAAAGAGAGCGTTCATTAAAATTATCTACTGGAGTTGCGCTTCTTACGGCCACTGTGGTGTCTGGATTTTAATGAAAAGTAAAACCAAATGAAGAATCATAAAAAATGTGAGTCTTTCCTACGCTGAGGTTTGGTGGGCAGAGGTGAGGATTTCAAGTCAGAAGGCCGGTTCTAGGGCCCACCTGTGCTTCCGGGGGTGGCCATGAGGTGGGCACCAGGGAGCGCCGGGTCCTGAGGCTTCCTCTCTGACATGGGACCACAGAGTGAGGAGACAGTCACATGGGAGGGGCGCGTGAGCTGGGTAGCACGTTCTGGGAATGTTAATTATGATAATGAGAAGAGTTTTTAAATGCATGGAGATTTGAATATTTAAACCTGCCAGCACTGAGAATATGCTTCAAGTGGAATATCTTAGGATCAAACTTTATTTTTTTTTTTTGCACTGGGTAAACATACCAGTGACTGTGGATTCATTGTTATGAAGTGTTGTACTCTCCAAGCTCTGGGGTTGTCAGGAGGGGCCTTCCGAGTCCTGCAAGGAAGTTTAAGTCCCATCAACGACTCCATTTGGAGTTTTCTGCAAATCCTTTCCGTCTAGATTTAGACCTCCCTGCCCACTGTCAGCACCTGGCCAGTCTTACATTCTCGCCTCCACCTTCCTTTGATGGGTGAGCGAGCGCTTCCTGTGTAAGGGCCCCCTGGTTCTTGGGTTGTGGGGAGGCCAGAGCTCACTCAGTGCCTTCACACTTACGGTGCTTTATAAGCCTGTGGGCTCTGAGTGCGTGGCCTGGAAGAACAGGTTAGAACATGGATTTAATGTCCTTTGAGGTCATAATAATCCCAGTACTGCTTTCAATACCTGAGTGAATGGGGTCACAGTTACATTGGGCAAAGATGTCTGAAAGCCCCTATTATAGGGGAAAGGTTTGAATTAGCATAAGTATGTGTTTTAAAATAGGTTTGCTTGTCAAGTATTATGTCTGTCTACACACAGTGGCTGTTAAGTACCTTTCCATGTGGATATCTGAGGGAAGAATATTCCAGGCAGAGAGCATAAAAGCTTGAAATGTGTGTATTTTTTCTTTTTAAAAATTTAACGCTGGCGTGGTGGCACACGCTTGTAATCCCAGCATTTAGGAGGCTGAGACTGGAGGATCCTGGTTCGCAGCCAGCCTCAGCTACCTAGTGAGGCACTCTGCAACTTAGTGAGACCTGGTTTCAAAATAAAGAATAATTAAAAAAAAAAAATAGGGCTGGGGGTATAGCTCAGAGGTAGAAGGCCCCTGAGTTCAATCTCCAGTACTTCAAAAATAAATAAATAAATAAAAATTTAAAAAAAATAAAATAAATAAAAATTTAACTATAAGATGGGTGTGGTGGCACAGGTCTGTAATTCCAGTGCTTGGGAGGCTGAGACAGGAGGATTGCAGGTTTAAAGCCAGCCTCAGCAACTTTGCAAGGCTCTCAGCAACTTAGCAAGACCCTGTTTCAAAATAAATAATGAAATAGAGCTGGGGGTGTAGCTCAGAGGTAGAATGCCCCTGGGTTTAATCGATTTAACTATAGATCTAGATGGGAAATTATAGCCAGTCCTTCTTCTATTCGTACTTAATTTCTAATAATCAAAGGCTCGCTGTGCTTTGTATCTTTTGCTAGAGGTACTAATAGATAAAAGTGTCAATGAAACTGGACTTTCTTTTCTGAAATGACAGAACTGCGCCATCTCGTTTCATTTCTTACTGGCTATGAATGGTTTGGGCAGAACCCCAGGTAAACAAGCAGGTAACTTGGTTAGCAAGTAAAAGAAAAGGAAGGTTCATGACTTTGTTTTCTTATTCCACTGCTTTTGACAGGTCACTCACTTCTCTGGAAAGTACGCAAAGCCCCTGGCGTGGCACCTGGAACCTTTTGGGCACTAGAAATGTAACTTGATTATTTGTAGTTCTTTTTTTTTTTCAGTACTGGGGATTGAACTCAAGGGCATTCTACCGCTGAGCTATACCCCCAGCCCTACTTTTTATTCTTTATTTTGAAACCGGGTCTCACTAAGTTGCAGAGTGCCTCACTAGGTAGCTGAGGCTGGCCACGAACCCGGATCCTCCAGTCTCAGCCTCCCAAATGCTGGGATTACAAGCGTGTGCCACCACGCCTGGCTCTATTTGTAGTTCTATTTAAGGTATCTGGGATGTTCTAATGAATGCTCCTTTCTTTTCTTTTCTTTTTTTTTGTAGCAATGGGAATTGAATCCAGTGGCATTCTGCCTCTGAGCAACACCTATTTTATTTTTTATTTTGAAAGAGGGTCTCCCTAAATTGCTGAGGCCGGGCTCCAACCTGTGGTCCTCCTGTATTCCCAAGTACTGGGATTACAGGTGTGTGCCACCACACCTAGCTTGCTTTTTCTTAAAAATCAAAACAAAATAAAAACCCATATGCACAGATAACTCAAATGTGAGACTTTACAATTTCAAAATAGTCTTTCTGTGTGCCCTTTGTAGAAAGTTTGGCAAAGTGGAGCAGACGTCACTTCTGTCTGGAGCATAGTATGACGGGTCAGGTCCTGAGTCAGGCGTTAACGAACTTGACTGTGCAGTCACAACTGGCACCTTGGGGTCTCATGGTCCCTCCGTGAATGCCCAGGGAAAGATGAGAGGAGGTGCTAAGATTGACCTGGCCTCCCAGATTCCTTCCTTCCTCCCCTCATAAGCAGCTCCATGTACAGGTGATTTTCCCATTAGAGTCAGGAGGTTTAGCTTCTCTTTTCTTTTGATATCAACTTAAGCCTGAAGTTGAGCTCACTTAAACATCATCCTCGCCAGGCATGGTGGTACATACTTGTAATCCCAGTACTTGGGAGGCTGAGACAGGAGGATTGCGGGTTTGAGGACAGCCTCAGCCAAGTAGTGAGACTCTCATCAGCCTAGTGAGACCCTGTTTTCAAATAAGAAATAAAATCGGGCTAGCGGTTAACTCAAAGGTAGAATGCTTCTGAGTTCAATCCCTAGTACCACACACAAAAATAAATAAATAAATAGATAAATAAATAAGTAAATATCATCCTCTTAAGGTCATGCCCAGTTTTGCTTAATTTTCTGATGCTGTCTTTGAAAAGGTTTGTTATGGCTAATTTAAAAAACTTTATATCATGGAAAGATTTATTAGTATAAAAAAAACCTTCTTAAGTGAATATACTGTCTGCCCATTTTAGCTTATGCAAGAAAACTGCAAAATATAAAATATTAAACAAACCCAGGAGATGTAAAAAGCAAAGAAAATTTAACTAGATAAAAACGAACCTCTCCCTTACCAAAAAGAAATTAGGAAGGAAAAAGTTAGACTAGCAGAAAATATTGGCAATATTTTTTTTCCTTTTTTATTAATTATTATTATTATTATTATTATTTTAGCATGGATTTTTATACATTTCTTGGGTACAACAGGGTTAATCACACATCTTTGTTGGGTACAAGCTAGTATAGGTAAAGACATCCATGCACACATTTCTCATTAACCCTTCCCCAGGCAATATTTTTAAGTTGAAATTTTATTGAAGTAATTAGAGGTTAACATGGAATTATAAGAATTCATACAGTGAGAAACTTTCACCCAGTTTCCCCTAATGGATGCAACTTGCGAAACTGTAGCACAATATCACGACCAGGCTACTGACATCGGTGGAGTCCACCCGTCTTTAGATTGAGGTCCATTTTTGCCCCGTGGATCTCCCAATGACCTGGCGCCGTCTTCCTTCCATTTTTATACCTTGGTCCAGAGGTGGTCAGAATTACCTGTGGGTGTGTCTGGCCCTCTGTGTTGTTCCATCGCTCCTCTGCCTCCTCCTCCACCGCCATCACGCCGCCGTCTTGTGACTCTAGGTGAATAGGAAGCCTTCATGCCGAGCTCCTGCTTTAGTCTCCTTTTTCAGACTTGTTTTAGCTATTCTAGAGCATGTGCTATTCTGAATAAATTTTAGGAAAAGCTTATCTGTCTACAAATCTATGTTGAGATTTTGGTAGGAATTGCATTTAAGTCTGTTCTCAATTTGCAGAGATTTCACTTGTTATGTGGAATCTTCTTATCTTTGAACATGCTATGTTTACATTTATGATTTTTTTTTTTTATGGTACTGGAGATTGAACTCAGGGGAATTCTACCTCCAAGCTACATCCCTAGCCCTATTTTTAATTCTTTATTTTGAAACAGTGTCTCACTAAGTTGCTGCGGAGTGCCTCACTAGGTAGCCGGGAACCCGGATCCTCTGGTCTCAGCCTCCCAAATGCTGGGATTATGCTCCACTACGCCCGGCTTTACATTTATGATTTTTTAAAACAAACTAAGTACTAAGCCGGGTGTGGTGGCGCACGCTTGTAATCCCAGCATTCGGGAGGCTGAGACTGGAGGATCCGGGTTCGAGGCCAGCCTCAGCTACCTAGTGAGGCACTCCGCAACTTAGTGAGACTCGGTTTCAAAATAAAGAATAAAAAATAGGGCTGGGGGTGTATCTCGGAGGTAGAATGCCCCTGAGTTCAATCCCCAGTACCGCAAAAAAAAAATAAATAAATAAAAAAAAAAATAAAACAAACTAAGTACTAATGTTTGGAACCTATAAAGAACACCTAAAAATCAATGAAGAGGAAGAAGGAGAAGAAGAAGTTGGAAAGCCATGGGGAACTGGGAAAAGCTATTAACAGGTAATTCCCAGAAGAAATACAAATAGATATTAAGATTTAAGAAGCTGTGCAATCAGCCAGGTATGGTGGCCCAAACCTGGTTCTTGGGAGGCTGAGACAGGAAGATCACAGATTTGAGGCCAGCTTTAGTACTTAGTGAGGTCCTCTGCAACTTAGTGAGACCCTGTTTCAGAATAAAAATGAAATGAGGGGGTATAGCTCAGAGGTAGAATGCCCTGGGTTCAATCCCCAGTACCCTTTAAAAAAAAAAAGAGAGAGAGAGAGAATGAATGAGGTGGACCTATGCATACTGACATTTCAAAGTAGATAAGGCCAGGAGAGAAGGCAACTATCCCTCTTGCTTTTTTGCTTTTTTTTGGTTCCCCTTTCTTTTACAATAGACCTGAAGGAAGCCATCTGGTTGATCCTGGCTTTCTTGTCACATTGTTGGAGAGATACAGCTGTTCAGATAGCGCAGTCCTGGCTGGGGGGGTGCAGTCACTGGTAAATGGACTTTCTTTCGTGGCTCTATCACACAGCCATTTTTCTTGTCGTCCTTGCGTACGGGGACTGAGGGTTCTGACTCAGGTGAGACAGTGTCTCTGGCTTTGTCCCCGTCCTTCTGGTTTCCTGCGCAGGTCAAAGGTCATCGTTAACCTCTCCTGAAGACCAATTGGTATTTCCTCTGAGAAGGTCCTAGTGGGGCTCACATCCTAAGAAGCCTTGTTTTCATCATCTAGTTTGGATATTTATAAAAAATATCCATGCAACAAGTAACTATATATCTGCCTCTACAGTCTTCCCAACATGAATGGCTCATTTAATTTCATAAATCAGATTTTTTTTTCATAAAACATTGAGGATAGAATTGCTTGTATGACCAGAGCTCATTTTATGTGTGTTCTTCTCACTTTTGTCTCCCAGTTAAGATGTTTTCTGTGAATTATCATCTAAGACGTAGAAGAGGGAATAATGCCACAGACATCTGTTTCTCCCCTCTCTGCAGTGGCAGGTGTTCTTCCTCTCCATAGAGACTTCTTGGAGCTCTAACGAGGATGGGACTGGCCATTCCAATGCCGGCATGAAACTTCTCCCTCAGCTTGATCACCTTCGAGAATCTAATGGTTGTTTACTTTTAAAATTTCTTGCCTGTTTCTCCTGCTAGACCGGAAGCTCCCAAGGCGGGGATCTCAGGCCACTTAGGAGGAGGCTGGGGGCAGCCGAGGGAGTCCAGGCTCCTCACCGTGGCAGGTGTGCTCCCAGCGAGGAGGCTGTGCATTACGCCTGGGTGGTGCTCGGAAGATTTCTCAGGAAGCGTAACTGGGCACCTCATTGGCAATTCTGGAAAGCCAGCCATTTTACGTCCTTACTTTGTACCACTGGTGAGAATAAATTCCAGTGGAATTAAAGAGATAAATGTTATTTAAAACCTCACGGAGGGCACTGGACTTCCTAAATATCAAAATGTATTACACCACTGGAGTAATGCAAGGCCAAGATCTGTTCTGCTTCAGGATCTAGACCAGAAACCCTGTTGCATTTGTCCGGTCTCTTTGGTCTCCGTCAGCCTGGGACAGTGTCTTTATGTTTTTGAAAATTTGTAAGTCTGAGTTTATACAAATCCTCTGAACATAATCTTGTTTCCTTCTCAAAGTCCTTGTGTGCACAGCTGTGACCTGGCCGGGACGCTAGCGGTTCCGTGCCCGGGTCCCAGGCAGCTGGTGGCAGCTGCTGACGTCACTGGCATGCCTCGGTCCTCTCCCCTGTCCCAGGCAGCCCCGGTTTCCACCTCAGGCACTGAGCCTCCCGGGGGCTGTGATCTCTGTGCCTGGGCACACACTCATGCCAGCCGATCCCCGGAGAGCCCAGCTCCCGCTGCTCAGGTCTGCCCACCGCAAACCATGCTGCCCCTGGGTCCCTGTGGGTGGCCCGCCTGGGGAGGCTTTCCCCAGACTCCTGGGGTGCTCTGGAGTGAGTCCGAGGCCAGGGAGGGGTGTGTGAGAGCAGTGCACTGTTCTCACCACAGTGGTCTTTCTGGAGGTGACCTTGGGCACGTTACACAGTGCTGGTAGGTAAGTGGCAGAGGAGGGGAAGGTTTCATTCTAGAGCTTTCTGCAAATGTGAATTAGTTAATTGGACTCTGGAGTTATACCAAACTTTTTGTGTATTTACGTTTGTAGTCCCAGTGTTTGTGTGTGTGTACTCCTGTGCATGTGAGATACACACGTGCACACACACACACACACACACACACACACACACACACACACACTGAGAGGGTGAGGTTTGTCCAGGACTGAGGGATTTTTCTGGGGTGAGAGCCTATCAGTGCTAAACCGTGAACAATACCTGATAAACCTGGGTAGTTGGTTAACCTGGAGGAGACCTACTTGGGTCAGAAAGTAGAAGGTTTTGGGGAGGCCTTAAAGTTTCTAGTCATATTCTGTCATCTGCTCATGTTGTTTTTAAAGAAGCCCTTATTTTAAAAATTATGATTTTTAACACTTTATCATTCTTATTTTATCAATTTTCCCCCTGCATTTTACTGGATTTTTTTTGGGGGGGGGGTACTGGGGATTGAACCCAGAGGAACTCTCCCATCGAGCTATACTCCCAGCCCTTTTTATTTTTTTTATTCTGAGAGAGAGTCTTGCTAAGTTGCCCAGGCGGGCCTCGAACCTGGAGTCCCTCTGCCTTAACCTCCTGAGTTGCAGGGATTACCCGTGTGCTCCCCTATGCCCCGCTGGCTGGAGAATTGTTAAGCAATTCCCTGATAACTCCATATCCTCCAATTTTCTTACATTTGATTTTTTTTACAATAAGCTTTTATTTTGAGGCAATTTTAGCTTTACCAAAGTGTTGCCAACAGTCCGGAGTTCCCATGTGCCCTTAGCCAGCTTCCTCCTTGTTGCTGTCTTACATTTCCATAGCACTTGGTCAAAATCAAAAAGCTAACGCCGGATACACTACTGTTAATTAAACATGATCTGACTTTCACCAGTGTCTCCTTTCCTGTCCTTTTTCTGTTCCAGGGTTTTTGGCCACAGCTTCTCAGCCTTTGCTTTTTTCCTGACAGTCTTGAGTACAGGCCAGGTACCATGTAGAGTGTCTGAGGGCTGTTGGTTTTTAAGTTTGTAATTAGCCTGGGGCTCTGGATCTTGGAGGAGCACCCCAGAGGTGACACGCCTGTCACATTTCATTGAGACACCCCTGCGCCCCAGCATCCCGGGTGATGCTAACTTTGACCACCTGATTCTGCGGCGTTGCCCTGGTCTCTCCACTGTAAAGTTAATGTTTCGCTTTTCCTACTTTGTCCTTTTGTCCTTTGAGAGTGAGTCATTAAGTACCACCCACCCTCAAAAGGGTTGGGAAGATTAAGACTCATTTCTGGGGGGGGAGAAGTATCTACATGTGTTATTTTTAGTGTTGAAGGACACCCAGGTAATTTGTTTTTCATATAAAGAAGGAATATATAGATATATGTGTGTGTGTGTCTGTGTGTGTGTGTGTGTACTGGGGATTGAACTCAATGGCTCTTACCACTGAGCTACACCTCCAGTCATTTTTATTTTTTGTTTTGAGATAGAGTCTCACTAAGTTGCCCAGGCTAGCCTCAAACTTGCAATCCTCCGGCCTCGGCCTCCTAAATTGTGGAGATTACAGGTGTGCACCACCAGACCTGGCAAGGAATAGTTTCTTTTTGTGGTGCTGGGGATTGAACCCAGGGCCTTGCACATGCCAGGCAAGCGCTCTACCACGGAGCTGCATCCCGAGCCCAAAGAGGAATCATCTTTTCATGTGTGTCCCTTGCAGTACCTGAACTTCAGATTTAACTGGATGGCCTGTATTTTGTTAAATCTGGTTACCTTGCTTATTTTGAGCTCTTTGTTAAGAATGGTGAACCTCTTCCCCTGGATAGTTGAGTTTTAGTTTGATCTCATCATCTTTTTTTTTTTTTCGGTACTAGGGATTGAACTCAGGGGCATTCTACCTCTGAGCTACACTCCCAGTCCTATTTTTTATTCTTTATTTTTGAAACAGGGTCTCACTAAGTTGCAGAGTGCCTCACTAGGTAGCTGAGGCTGGCCTCGAACCCGGATCCTCCAGTCCCAGCCTCCCAAATGCTGGGATTACAAGTGTGCGCCACCACGCCCGGCCTCATCAACTTCTTGGTATAGTTTTCTTCCCACTTTCTATCATCCTTTGGCAGAGTTTGATGCACTTTAGCAACAGCACTTTGTCTACTTAATTTTCTTTTAAAGTAACATGGAAAATAGTTTTATTTTGTTTGCTTCAAAAAGGAATTAGCTTGTGTGTATTTTAATCGGGTTTTTCTCATTACATGAGCCAAAAAGCACATTACTTTCCAGCCCCTATAAATGCAACCCAGAGTTGAAGGAAACAAGAGATTTATGCCCAATTTCCAAGCACAGCTTGTGGGCGGGGCAGTGAAGAAAGACCCTGATGTTCCTTTAAGCAGCCCCAGGAGGCTAAAGCAGCAGCTAGCACATGGATCCCTTCCAGCTTGGCAGTGGGAGCACTTGCGATTGCCTAAGATCCCCTGACATCTAGCAGGTGTAGGAGAACTAAGTGGATGTGGAAATGATGGCGGGCTGGGCGGGGTGCCGCCGGGATCCATGCCGTCTGCTTTTAAAAGAAAAGCAGACCTCTGGTTTCCTGGAAGTGCACCTAGCCCATCAGATGGCGTCGCTTTTCATCACAGCAGCAACTGCAACCACGATGACCTTGGCTGGCTTGTTCTCCACACCCGGGACCCATCAAATCAAGGCTGCTGTTCATGAGGAGCAGGTGTTCCAGGAAGCAGAGGGACCGCAGAGTTCAACCGTGGCTCGGCGTCTCCTGGAGAGGAGACTGCTGCTGTCCCAGGGGCCCTGGGAGCCTTTCCAGAGCCCAAGGCTGGCCGGTGAGGACGGGCAGGGAGGAGACTCGGGGCTCATGAATGTGGCCGGTTCACTTCACAGCCAGCTGGCACTCGAGAGGGGATGTGTCACTGGAAGGTGAAATCCTGCCCGGCACATAGTAGGCATCTTACTGTTTGTTAAGAGAAAGAGGGCTTTCATTCTCTGTCACGTGTTCAGGTAATCCTCAGCAGTCGTGACCTGGACCCAGCCACCGTTCCTAAACCGACCTCTGTCCTCTGTGTGAACAACTCCCATCATTTGTCATTTCTTGCCTAAAACAGTTTTCCTGCAGGGCCTGACGCCTGTCAGCTCTCCACAGAAGGCTCCAGCATGTCCCCGGGGGCCTGGTGTCCCCTGGTCCCAGTGCCCTGTCCTCCCTCCCCGGGCCGTACTTGATCTGCAGAAGGCCCTTGTCAGATTCACGCCGAGTGACTACGCACCTCCCCCGGGCTGGGGCCCAGGGCAGCACATGAAAGCGTCTGCACGTGTGTACAGTTAATGAGTGTAGTCTGAGGCCGCCAATTCTTTTTTTTCGTAAGGAAGTAAGAAGCATTGCTTTTAACATGGCTTCCCGAAGGTGTTACAAATGTCTGTGTTTGGGTCTTGTAATACTGTTGAACAGAACAACATATGTTTGTCCATGTGTTTGTATTTTTAAGACACCAGATGTCTGTAGTACCAGTTTTTATTATCTATTTTTGAGTTATGCTTTGACACTTCATCCATTCTGGGATATTGCTATAGAAATGAGCTACCTGCTTGTGGGACTGCGTGGCCAACTATGTTGAATTTTCTTGGATTTCTGTTTCTGGGGATGCTGGTGTGTCAAATGCACCAACGATAAAGAGTGAGGCCAAGCCGGGCGTGGTGGCGCACGCTTGTAATCCCAGCATTTGGGAGGCTGAGACCGGAGGATCCGGGTTCGAGGCCAGCCTCAGCTACCTAGTGAGGCACTCCGAAACTTAGTGAGACCCTGTTTCAAAATAAAGAATAAAAATAGGGCTGAGGGTATAGCTTGGAGGTAGAATGACCCTGAATTCAATCCCCAGTCCCGCAAAAAAGAGGCCAGTTCCTAGCAGCTCTAAAAAGAGCAGGCAGTTATGCATTCTGAGGATTGTAGAGTGAAGGTAACCCTGAAGAGTGGTGGCTGAATTCGCCAGTGTTCCCAGCGGGGAGACCAGGAGCCAGTGCGGGCCAGTGACGCCATTTGTAATTCTCTGTGGACAAAGCCCCATCCTGAGTGAGGCCCAGCCCAGGG
>PVLC010041750.1:0-13523 GCA_004027655.1 Graphiurus murinus | reverse complement strand
TTTTATAGCAGTATGTTTACTGAGAACAATACTTTGGCAGCATATACTATTTTATCCTGAGGAGAGTATTGGTTAAGAGAAATATCCCTGTTACAAGTTATGACTTCCATGATCACCCTATTGATAGAAAGAATTAACTAAAAATGAACTAGTTATGTTTTCTGTTTTAGAATTATTTGATGCCGGGAGTGGTGGTGCATGCTTGTAATCCCAGCATTTGGGAGGCTGAGACCAGAGGATCTGGGTTGGCGGCCAGCCTCAGCTACCTAGTGAGGCACTCTGCAACTTAGTGAGACCCTGTTTCAAAATAAAAAATAAAAAATAGGGTTGGGGGTAAGCTCGGAGGTCGAATGCCCCTGAGTTCAACCCCCAGTACTGCAAAAAAACCCCCAAAAAACCCAAAACAAAACATAGAATTATTTGACTACTTTCAACCATGATAACTCTTTAAATTATAAGCATTTGATAATCTTACTATGAGTGTATTTTTAGTCTTATTCAGTCAAAAAATAAAACTCTTCCTCTTTCTCTCTCTGTGGAAGAGAAATTCAGACATCTGAATACACAAGGCTGATAAGCTACTGCCGACATATCAGAGCTCCCAAATGTTGCCCTGTGGGGCTGGGTGTGCAGCTTCTGAGAAGAGAAAATTAACACTTGTATTAGCATCTTTTGGGGAAGTTAAGTCTTTTTTGAAAACATTGGAAAAACTGCAAAATGAGTCTTTATGCTGCAGGATAGAATTGCCACTGTCAGGATTAGGAAGATTGACAGCATGAATATTAAAGACAGGATGCAAACAAGTAGAAGAACTTGGGAAGAGGCAAGTCCTTTCTTCCTTGTCTAAGTTTACATGATTCCTGCAGTTCTAGCAGCAGTCTACTTTAGAGCAAGTTGGAAAAGAAAACTAAGGCTTCCAGTTGTGTGTGTGTGTGTGTGTGTGTGTGTGTGTGTGTGTGTGTGTGTGTGTTTTGGTACTGGGGATTGAATCTAGCGACATCCTACCTCCAAGCAACACTCCCAGCCCTAATTATTTTTGTTTCGAAACAGGGTCTCACTAGGTTGCTGAGAATTTCGCTAAATTGCTGAGGCTGGCCTCAAACCTGTAACCTTCCTATCTCAGTCACCTAAGAGCTGGGATTACAGGTATACATCACCAACTCTGACTAGGTGTTATGATTAGAAGATATAAAAGTCCCCTAGAGAGCTCATTTATTAGTGTTTGGAGCAGATGTCACTGAGTCCTGAATGTTGTGATCTCAGCAGTGGATAAATCCATAGTGGATTTATCTGGGTGGTGATTCAGGCAAGTAGAGTGTGAGGAGGTGGGTCCCTGGGACGTGGTCTTGGGGGTCATGCATGCTTCCTGCTCTTGCTCTCCCTCTCTTGTTTCAGGCCTCCATGATGTCAGCACATCCCATGCACTCTCCCTCTCTCTACCTCTCACCACCGTGTTCTGAGATCCAGACTCCCCGGCCTTACATGGACTGAACTCGAAACTATAAGAAAATAAATCCTCTTTCCTCTAAGTTATGTGATCGGTCTTTTAGAGGGCAGCTGCAAGAATGTTGACCAGAATACTAGGTTTCCAAATTCTTAATCTAGAGAAATATATGAAATGATGAATGGTGAGTGGCTGAGTCTGGAGTAGAGAGGCAATTTCTCAATTGGCACAAACTGTTTTAGAATTTGATCTGCTGGTCAGACTCAGGGGTTTCAGGAACTTAGCAAGACCTTCAGCAATTTAGAGAGATTCTTCTTAAAAAAAAATAAAACGGCTGGGGGTATAGTTTGGAGGTGGAATTCAGAATACAGAAATGAGATTGTTCCCAATTTGCATATATAATTATTGACTCTCATGATTTAATTGTTCTGTCTTGACATGTCTGTTATAAAATGAACTTCAAATCTGAATGCAATGTTTGTTCTTCCTATCTATTAATTTCCAAGCTGGCAGTCTTGATATTGCTGTTATCTTGGATATCACTACCTCCTTAAAATACAGTTAAACTCAATTCTCTATTCTCTGAAAAACGTTGTAGATTATTAGCAATAATTAATCTCCAAAGTGTTTGAAATAATCATTAATGAAGTCTACCCTCACTGAACTATTCTTTGGGGGGGGCTTTTAATTATAGTGTCAATGTTATTTTCAACTATGTCTATATACAAAAGAGTGATATATATACATACATAATATTATATATGATTTATATTAGCTACATAAAATACAAGCATATAGTATCATCTTTTTAAATAATATATATATATATATCGCTATATATGACTAGGTTTCCTAATTATTCTTATGTTGATATCATTGTTTCATTTTTATTAAATGAATTTGGGTTTTGAAAATAAGTTTATCTCTGTAAAGTTGTACAAAATATTCTGATATTGAAAATCTGTGCTTTCTTTTCATGTTGCTAGTCCAGAATAACCTTGATATCAAAGTTTAGCAGGACTTAACACCAAAGTAAAATAAAAGGAAAACTCTTCTTATAAAAATAGTTACAAAAATTCTAAACAATAGCATACCAAGTCAAATCTAGCAATATAAAATATAGATACTAGAAAGTTGTTTGTTTATTCTAAGAATTATAGTTTGACTTAGTAATAGAAATGTTAAAATTAATTTACCACAGTAACATAACTCAGCAGAAAAATCATATCATTTCATTAAATGTGTATAGATATTTCCTATTATTTAACATAGATCTATGAGTGGAAGAAAAACTCTTAAAGTAATAATAAAGTATGCTTTTTTAATCGTATAAAAGGATTCTTTTATCATCATCTACATATGCATTTTCATATATCTATTTAACAAAATGGAGTTCCTGCTATATGTCAGCATATCCAGTTATTTGGATTACATCAGTATGTAGAAGAAAACAATGTTCTCAAGGATCTTTCAAGAAGGGGAAACAGACAATAAATATAACATATTGAGCATGCTGTTTATACTAAATATTTATTTTTTATAGCATATTATATAAGTGTTGTGAAAAGGAGAGGGAGAAAACGTGGTAAAGAGGCTGAGGAAGGTGAGCTTTTGGGGACTAAGTTAAATCCTAAACTCAGAGAAGGTGACACTTGAGCAAAGATTTGAAATAGGTAAAGTGGGTAGGAATGTGAGTATACAAGAAAGATAATCCAAGGAAGGAGGTGGGGTAGATGGGAGCACCGTAAGGCAAGAGTGTGTTTACAGAGTTCAAGGAATGCCAGGATGGCTGCACATATGTTGTGGACTAGGCAAGGGAGACAGTATCCTGTAAGAAAGTTAGTAAAGTTCCAGAGATCTGGGTCTTCTAGGGCTTTTGATCCATTGTAAGAACTTGCCATTTACTCTTCATGATAGTGGGAATGATTAAAAGATTTTATGGAGAGAAGTAACACATTATGCCTTTAGTTTTAAAATATCACTCTGAATGCTGGCTCAAGAAGAGACTTGAGGATAAAGGCAGAAGCCAGGAAATCCTTAATGTGTCTACCTCCCTGCAAGAGATGATGGCGGCTTAAACCTGGGTAGAAGCAATGAAGGGGTTAAGAATCACTTGGATTATATTTCCTGCACTTTGAGCACAGACCACATAAGGTTTCATAAAATATGAACATAGAGTATAAAAGAAAAAAGGAGAAATTTTTTTTCTATTTTGCAACTGGAAGGATAAAGAAGCAAATGAAACAAATTTAGTAGAAATAAATTTGAAAGAAATATACTTGGTTGGAACAAATTTGGTAGAAATCTCAGTCTTGCACTTACTGTTGTTTGAGTGGGGATTTTGTGGGTAGTGGACACAGCATCTACATTTTTGATGAGATTTCAGGGATACAGATGCAAATATGACATTTGTCACTAGTTAGAGCACTTAAAGCTATACACGTGTATAACTGCGAAAATAGTAAACTTATGTAGAGAAGAGTAAAGAATAAAGACTGAATTCTGATAAACTGAGGTATTAAGGAGATGATGTGAAAGAGAAAAACTAGCAAAGAAAAATGAGAGGAGTCACCGAAAGGGTAGGAGAAAAGTTAAGAGAAAATCATATCCTAAAAAAATTCATTGGGAAGAGAGCTGATAGGTGACAGAAAATCAGGACTGAAAATTGACCATTGGTTTCATGATGAAGATGGCATGGGAGAGGAGGACCAGAGGCGTTTTAGTGCAGTGGAGTGGACCAAAGCATGAATGAGTGTGTTTAAGAGAGAGGGGGAGCTGGGCACGGTTGTGGAATGTGCCTGTAATCCCAGAACTTGGGGTGAGACAGGAGGATTGCAGTGTGTGTAGTAATGGATGCAGGAGCAGCAGGTGACTTGGGCCGATGCCTGCAACTGTGATCATGTTCACAGTCTGGTATGCCACAACTGATTTCACAACCAAGCCCCCTGTTATAATCTATGTTAGTTACCCCCCCCCCACAAAGCTTTTAAAAACTCAATGAAAAAAACAGTTATCAAGGTTTACAAACAGAGATTTTAAACAGAATCCATCAGAAGGTATGTGAAGAAATCATGCATTTCTTAGGATTTATGTAGATGAGAAACTATTAAGTGCATGACAGCAATCGACTTGTGTTTTCCCACAAGAACTCACAAGAATCTGTGACTATTTTTTCTTCTATTTTAGCCTGTATGTTTTATGAGCCCTTGCAAAATGATACTTTGGTTTCAGATGGTGTTTGAATTTTCTTGTAAAAGGGATCCCCAACCTCTAGTCTTTTTGTTTGTTTGTTTTGTTTTTTGTTTTTGCGGTACTGGGGATTGAACTCAGGGGCATTCTACCTCTGAGCTACATCCCCAGCCCTATTTTTTATTCTTTATTTTGAAACAGGGTCTCACTAAGTTGCGGAGTGCCTCACTAGGTAGCTGAGGCTGGCCGGGAACCCGCATCCTCCGGTCTCAGCCTCCCGAATGCTGGGATTACAAGGGTGTGCCACCACGCCCGGCCCCAACCTCTAGTTTTTATATTTATTAAAAGGTCTTTCTATATTACTGAAAATGTATGAAGACTATCAGCATAGCTCAGATATGAAGATAGATATCATTCTTAGTAGTAAACAAAGTAAAAATAAATATCAGCCAAGATATATTCATTAGTTAATGGTATTATCTGAACTTAGCATCACTGCAATGGATGTTCCCAGGGAGACTTGGTAATCTGTAGCTAGACGGCACCACAGTGCAAGAAATCAACTTGATTTGACAGCAGAGAGTATTTGATAACACTTAGAAGTTCACTGAGGACTTAGTCAAAGTACAATTGGGAGCATTGTGGGAATTTCATATATTCTTAATTCTTTTCCTCCTCTTCTTCCTCCTCTTCCTCCTCCTCCTTCCTCTTCTTGTACTAGGGACTGAACCCAGGGACACTCTACCTCTACTACATCCCCAGTCTCATATATATTTAACTTTGAAACAGAGTCTAAGTTATTGAGTGTCTCTCTAGGTTGCTGAGGCTGGTCTGGAATCTACAATCCTCCTGTGTCAGCCTCTCAAGTTTTAGCATTACAGGAATTATACTATAATTCTTATACCATAATGTCACCAATACAAGGTCTAGATCTTTAATAAACCGTTGCCTGGGTTCAATTACCAATTTTGAACACCTTTATCTAAACCTAAAATTTATCTTCTGGATATATCAAATATTCTGTGAAAAAATACAATGAAAAGTTATAAAGTTTCTCAGACATGCTAATGAAGCAAATGTGTTGTGAATGCTGCCCTGTTTTATTTTGCTTCATTTTATTTTTTTAAAAGACCTTGCAGAAATTCAGTAATATACCTCTGAAAGATCTCCAGGACACTTATAAAAAGAAATGACAGGCATCTAGAATAAATTTTCCCTAAAGAATAGCAAAAGCTGCTTCTCTAGTGTCATCAAGTTAGACATTGTCAACAGAGAGAAATTTTTCTACCTCCTTTAACTTCCCTAACATAAACAATAATTAATCTTTTACAGCTACTAAAAATTTATCGGGATAACTTAACATGTATACTGTTTATTATATTATTTTTATACTAGGTGTTAAAAGATTAAGATAATTCTGGGAAATAATTGGATTATTTATTCTTAGATTTCAATGGTCTCCCAGTGGAAGTCATAGGAAAGGCATTAACTGAAATCACGTTTTTAGGATGGGTCTTTTTCTTATAATTGTTTATAACACATTTTCTCTCTTTATTTTTATTTTTTTTTAGATATGTGGAGATTAGACACTGCTTCTGAAATAACAAACCAATTATTTCCTTTTGTATTTTTTATTTTATGGATATTTGAAAATACAACTTATAGCCAGATATAATGGCGTACACCTGAAACCTCATTACTTGGTAGTGGAGGTAGGAAGATTTGCAGGTTTAAAGCCAGCCTCAGCAATTTAGGGAGGTGCTTAGTCATTTAGTAAAGACCCTGTTTCCAAAATTTAAACAAAAAATAACACTGGGTGTGTACCTCAGAAGTAGAATACCCCTAGGCTCAATCCACAGCAACAGACACACACACACACACACACACACACACACACACACACCAAAAGAAAAACACTAATAAAGAAATGACAGTTACACATTATGACTTATAATTAAGTTGTTTTTCACAGGACACCTGACCTTTTTATCACAATAACCTTTGAAATGCAGAGTAGGCTCGGGTATATTACAGAAATAATTATTTAAATTACTACATCTATATAGAGGATACCCACTTTTCATATCCTACTTTGTAATGTAAAACACATTCCTTTAAAGTCCATCCATTCTAAGTTTGTCTAGACATTTGTTACAAAGTCAGACTGATTTTGAAGTATTAATTGGTTGCTAAATATTTCCTTAGTGCTTGGGAAATGATATTGATTAGGTGACTTGATTTTACTCAATTTGCTTAATTTTGGTTGTTTTATAAGAATTATCTGTTAAATCTAAAAACTCCTTTAAAAATATCACAAGCTATCAGGTAGGTTATAAAAAAAAAAAAAAACAGATGAGTCAAACAACTAGTTATTTACATCTTGTCCTAGTTGCTTGGATTTTCAGTAAAGTTTTCTTCCTTCCTTCCTTCCTTCTTCTCTCTCTTTCTTTCTGTCTTTCTTTCTCCTTCCTTGCTTCCTTCCTTTCTTTCTTTTTGTGTGTGTGTAGTATTAGGGATTGAACCCAGAGGTTTTCTACCTCCAAGCTCCACTCTCAGCCCTATTTTATTTTTATTTTGAACCATAATCTCACTAGGTTAATGAGAATCTCACTACTTGCTGAGGCTGCCCTTGATCCTACCATCCTCCTGTCTCAATCTCCCAAGTACTGGGATTGCAGCATATACCACTGAGCCCATCTTCAGTTAAGTTCTTATAAAAACAATTATCTTCACATATTCTCTACAATGGAAAAAGATTACAAAATGTAATGCTATTTAATGATAAAAGCCCTGAACAAATTAGATATAGAAGGATCACACGTTAATATAATGAAGGTACATATGACAAACCCATAGACAGCATCATATTGAATGGGGAAAAACTGAAAGCATTTCCTCTGATTCTAGGAACAAGACAAAGATATCCACTCTTACCACTTTTAATTCAATACAGTAGTAACAATTTTGGCCAGAGAATTAGTCAAGGAAAGAAAATTAAAGTAGAATTACCCATTTTCAGATGACATGATTCTGTACATAGAAAACCCAAAGGACCCCATCAAGACTATTACAACTGATAAACAAATTAATAAAGTAGAAATGAAAATCAACATTAAAAATCTGTAGCCTTTACACACCAATAGTGAAATTGCTGGGAAAGAAATCAGAAAAGTAATTCCATTCTACAATAGCCATAAAAAATTTAAAAATACCTAGGGATAAAATTAACTAAGTAAAAGATTTTGACAATGAAAATTATAAAACATTCAAGAAAGAAACTGAAGAAGACACTATTAGGTGGGAAATACTCCCATGTTCATAGATTGGAAGAATTAATAATGGTAGAATGTTCATACTTCACAGCAATATACACAGTGAGTGCAATCCCCAATAAAATACTAATACTGTTCTTCACAGATTTAGAAAATACTAAAATTCACACGGAAACACAAAATATCCAAAGTAGCTAACACAATCTTTAGCAAAAAGAACAAAGTGGAAAACACAAAAGTACCTAATCTCAAGACATGCTACAGAGCAATAGTAGCATGGTATTTACATAAAAATAGACACAGAAATCAAGTGGAGAACCCATAAAAAAACCCATGCATCTTCATTGAATTGATTCTTGACAAAAGTGCCAAAAACATACATTAGATTTGGAGAGGACAGTTTATTCAACTAATGATGCCAAGGAAACTAGATGTATACATGTGAAAGATTGAAATTTTACCACCAACTGTGACCAATCCCACCCTTTTAAGTTTTCAATCAGAGTTAGATGTCAAATTTTAATCTTTTGCATGTATATATCCAGTTTCCCCAGCACCATTACTTGAAGAGGCTGCACTTTCTTAGTCTAATTTATGTTTTTGGCACTTATACAAAAAACCAATTGGCTAAAGATGCATGCAGGAGACATTTTAATACCTGACTTTAAATTATACTACAGAGCTATTGTAGTAAAATCAGAATGATATTGGCACAAAACAGACATATAGATCAATGGAATAGGATAGAAGATACAAAAACAAATCCTCACACCTATAGCCAGTTGATCTTTGACAAAGGTGCCAAAAATACAAGCTAGAGAAAAGACAGCCTTTTCATGAAGGTCCACTCTGAAATTTACTGAGAAGACCAGTCATAGTAATGATTCAGGCTAGTGCTCCACACATCCTTAGCTGCCTGGAGCACTAGGCAGGGAGACTTGAGTGTCCACTGAAAAGTTAAAGGATGTCTTGAGAATAACTGGTTGAGCTTTGAATGCACTTTCCAACATATGCCGCAATCAACTGGCACATGGTGAAAGCTTGTAAGTCTTGAGATAGTTGACCTCAAGATTTTTCCAAATAATTTCCTAAATAAGATTTGTAGAAACAGTTGTCAACCCTAGAAAGCCAGGCTTAGACTATAAAAGCAAGTATTTAAAAATCAGAGAAGAGAGATCAGAGGCTGCACATGATGAGGAATGAATCATTCTATAGTTTAACTGCAGGAAATTTTGTTCTTCATATTTTTATTAATTATCATATTGGAAAATACTGGACTGTTAAATAAGGAAGAAAAATAAATGAAGTGGATATTCATTGAAATATACAAATCTTTACTTATTCAGAAAGATGACCTAATCTTGTATGTAAAGCATACAAAGTGATCTATATTTTTTAAAAATAAGATTAATAAGCTAGTTTATCAAGGTTGCAGAATTAAAAATCACTATAGAAAAATCAACTGCATTTTTATGACATAGCAATAAACAACAAAATATAATAATTATAGAAAAGGCAATTTCATTCAGCATCAAGAAGAAAAAATACTTAGTTATAAATTTAACAATTATAATTAAAAAGTTAGGCTGAAGGAAACTGAAGATTAAAATAAATTGGGAGATAAATTCGTAGATTTCATGTTAGATTAATTATGATGTAAGTTTTCCCCCAATGTATTTATGGACTAAATGCAAACTCTGTCAATGTTCCAGCAGGCTTTTACTCTCTATAAATTGACAAGTATTTTAAAAATTTTATATAGGAATGAAAAGACATAGAATGAACAGCTCAACTTTGCAAAAGAAAAGCAAACGTGAGGGTCTTAAATTCCCTTATTAAAAGTTAACCACACAGCAATAGTAATCAAAACAGTATAGCAAGATGGATATGATCAGTATAACATAAAAGAGATCAGAATAAAAACCTCACATTTAAAATCAATTGATTTATAACAAAAGGACAATTATAGGCTAGTGTAGAAAGAATTGTTCTTTTGACAAATTAATCTGAGATAATGAATTCTCTTATGCAAAAGAAAGAATAAAAGAAAAAGGGAAAAAGGAAGAAAGGAAGCTAGAACTTGACCTTATACAATAAAAATTACCTGAAATATATCAGAGAGCAATCTAAAGAAATCTGAGAGTAAATAAACTAGACTTCAAAATAAAAAATAAAACTAGAAAAAAACCACAACATATATGAATAAGGTAGGAAGAAGGAAATCAAATCTTGGTTATTCAAGAATAAAATCACATTAGAGAATATAAAACAAAATTTTAATAGGCTGACAAAAAAGAAGCTCAACACAAATTTGCTTAGAAAAATTTAAAAGAAGATATAAAAATATGTAAATAGTTTATATATATGTTCATTAATATTTTACAATGAAACTGTTTTACATGCTTATTTTTATTTAAATATTTCACAGTGAAATAAAAGAAAAGAAGAAAACTGTGAATTTTTTTTTCAACTAACCTCTTGGAAAAATGTGATACACAAAACTGAAAGGCAGTGAGTGGAGAAAGTGAGCATGGTGATACACACCTGTAATCTTAATACCTGGGAGGCTGAGACAGAGGATTATAGGCTTGAAGCCAGTCTCAGCAACTTAGTGGGACCCTGTTTCAAAATAAAACAGGGCTAGGAGTGTAGCATGGGGTAGAATGCCCCTGTGTTCAATTCCTAGCAACACACACACACACACACACACACACACACACACACACACCACAAGAAATATAGTGGAGAGATTTTTTTTTATATTACTGTTTCGGTTTTAACAGGGACACCTATAATTCTGTGTTGTTTTGAAAATGCTCCAGTATGCGACTTGCCATCTCACAAAAACTATAAAACCCTGATTAAAAAAAATATCCAGTCCCAAGGAAGAAATACTACTGAGGTTAAAATATATAGCTGTTTTCTTACATTAATATATATTACTGTTTCAGCCAGAAAGATTATATCACCAGCATTTTAAAAATCCATGTATGAATCAGAGCAGCATGACAACAAGTTCTTAAGCAGAAATTAATGAGTATAAAGCCTGTGAGAGAAAAAAAGAAATAGAAAGCAGGAAATATAAACAAACTAATATAAATTCAGATCAGAAATAAAAGCAGATGCACAAATATCAAAGATACAGAGTTGAGGATTTTACCAAAGGGACAAAAATAAAGTGTTATGAAAAAGGCATCTGGCATCTGAAGATATACTACTCTACAGATTTATGTAGTAAATGCAATCATATTAAAAGTTTTTATTGTTATTAGACTAGACATTGAGATCTCTATTGTCAGTATGAGGAATTCTGTGGGAATAGATAAACTACACCCAGCAGTATAGCTTTACCAGAAGGAAGAATTAAGACTACTTTCTTCCAATTATTTGAGAAAGTAATTTTTATAAGTTAGTCAAGATGGTTAAGCCTTTGAAAGATACCTTACGTAAATGGGTCATTTTCCTCCATTTTTTCCCCTCAGAGATGATAATGAAACATGAAATACTAAGATAATTTTCAGAGTCATCACAACTATAGCACTGGTGAAGGGTGCTCATTCCATGAGCAGACCTCATGCCATTTGTTGTTGAGTGGGTAGAGTGTGTCTTCCACTCCTTATTCATCTTCCTTCCTTGTCCCATGATATTGCTTCCATATGGCCATACTAGTTCCTCTATATTTATATCATAGTCTTAAAACTATCTCTGTAAGTCAGCTTGAGATTCCACAATAAAACGCCAAATGCTGGATGGCTTAAACAACATATTGTCTTTCAGTTTGGGAGGCTGTGAAGTCCAAGATCAAGGTGGTAGTCAACTTGGGTCCTCCTGGGGAAGGGACTCTTCCTGTCTTCCTGGTTTGTGGATGCTTACTTCCTGCTGTGGCCTCACATGGCCTTTCCTCAGTGTGTGCAAAGGGGAAGAGATAAGAGGCCCTGATCCTCACTAACACCAGCATGAGGGCCTCACCCTCATGATCTCATCTGAACCTCATCACATCCCAAAGGGCCCATCTCCAAACACATTGCATTGGACAGCAGAGCTTCAACACATGCATTCTGTGAGAAAACAAATGTCCAGTTCATAACAGTGTCATATATGTAAGAAATGGTGGTATGTTAGAATACGGTACTGAGGGGAGAAGGGGGAGGGAAGGAGGGAAATGGAGAGGGAGAAGGAGAGAGAGAGAGAGAGAGAGAGAGACAGAGACACAGACAGAGAGAGAGAGGAACAAAGACAATGATTATTATTCTGACCTGTGGGTTAGTGAGTGTTACGCTCCTCCTGCTCTCTCCCCCACATTAAAGTACTCATAGCCTCAGCTGCAGGGGTCATGGTGACTGACGGCTCTAGTTAAGTCCTCCTATGGCTCCTTGGCCTTGGCTGAAGGAGCACTGTCTCCTTCAAGATTATTATTGGTTGATGCAGTGAACCAAGTCTCAGTCCCATATCTCCAATTTAGGAAAACTCCAAAAGCCATCTCAGTTCCAGTTATCACCTCATAATCGATTAAGAAATTTGTTTTGATTTTACTACAGTCCAATCAACATCTTTTCCCAGTCTTGTTTTCTTTACTTTTCTAAAGGCACTGATCTCAACTGCACTCCCGAGAAATCCTGGTATCAGAAATAGTCCAGTAGGTCTAAATGTAAAATTTAGGTACTTCATTACCCACCAGCTCACCAACCATGAGAAGCCTAATGCTAGCAAAGAGGAACATGAAGAGCTCACAGCAGATGGTGGGGCTGCATTTATATTTTCACCTAGAGGCTAAATGATATTCCAAATGGGAGATGAATTGGAAAGTGAAATGTATAAGGTGTTTGAGATAGAAGAGAAGAATTATGATGATGACAAGTGTGGAGCTGGATCACTTGATATATTGGAGACATACAAGGAAAGACCTCGGATTCTTAATAAGAAATTGAAGATAGAGAGCCTCTAGATAGCATATGATGAGACTCCTGCTCCCATAAGCAGAAGACAGAGGACACTTTAACTATAACCTATCATTTAATTATAAAAGTAGCAGAGTTCTGAAGGTATTTTAATTCTCATCTTCAGAGTTCTGCCAGAAAAAGTTATGATTCCTGATTTTAAAATATGGAACCCTGAGACATGAAACGGTGACACCAACATCAATGGCACTCTCTAGGCATGTACAGATTTGTATATTAATCTTCACTAAAGGCTTGAATACCCCATTCACCTGAAAGCAAACCTGTGGCCTGTGGTTTGCAAGACAACCTGTCTCTCCATTAGACAACATACCTCTCCTCTTCCATACCAGGCCAAAAATTATGGTTAGGGCCAGAGAAAACCACCAGGTAATATGTCCTTTGGAAATTAACAGAGGACTCTTATTTACCAAAGCTCTGCTGAAAGAGGAACTGGAATCACTAAGAGGTTTATTGGTGATTGTCCTTAGCAGGACACAGCTTAGGGTAAGAAATGGTACATGAACGGGCTCTCTGATTGCAATGTGTTTCTAGGGCACTAAAATAACAGAAGATATAAAATAATGTTTATACAAAGGAACAAGGAAGACAATCATTTCAAGATCAAAGTGCCAATTGGGGTCCAAATCCACAGAGAGATGTGGAAATAGTTAAAAGAGC
>PVLC010041749.1:0-12557 GCA_004027655.1 Graphiurus murinus | reverse complement strand
GACAAATGAGGAAGGAGATAATCCTATGGAAGGAGGGAGGTACCAGGATGAGCTCTAAAGAAGAAACAAAGTGAATGATGAGTAAGCAGAAAGGAGGAGAAAGCACTTCAGACTCCTGGAGAAGCTCCTGTTTCCAGAAGCCTTAAACATGCCCATGTATAGCGGTTGGAAGTTGTCTGGGACATTTGGAGAACTGCAGGCAGCTCAGAATGGTCAAAGCATAAAGTCCAAGGCGGGACTGATGAGTGATAAGGCTGAAACATCAAGAAGACAAGCCGTGGAAGGCCTGCTTAACATTCTGAGGACCATGGAAAAAGGAAGGTATTAAATAATTTTAAGCTAGAGAGTAACATAATTAGTACAAAGGAAACTATTACAGACTTCATGCTCCTTTCTCAAAAATCAATTTTATCATACTTTTGCATTAGCCTCTGCACTTTTAATTCTTGTAAATGTATTTCTTTAGCCCCTGTACTTTCTGAATCAGTTCATAGCCTTGAAAATAAAGGCCCTACAAATTACAGGTAAGGGCTATTGATTCAGATGCAGGCAGATGAGAAACTTTAACATTATAATCACTTAAAATAATATTTTAGATAAAATTAGTATCTAAAATCATTTATAAATATTAAATTATTTTACAGTTAGTAACCATGAGTCTTTATAAATTTACTGTATATTTCCATTTTGAGGAATATATAGCAAAGTCATTTCTTGGTGAATGCATCAATCTTGTTTTTTATTAAATATACTTTTATTGGTGCATTGCTATTATATATCTTAGTGAGGTTTGATGTGATACAAACATACAAGCACACAATACTTGTTATGATACCCTCCACATCCCACCCCAGTGCCCCCACCACTAAATTTTTGCTTTATAGTTTACATTTAAACCTCTAGTTTTTTTTTTTTTTTTTTCTTGTGGTACTAGGGATTGAACCCAGGGACATTCTACCTCCAAGCTATACCCCCAGGCCTATTTTTTATTCTTTATTTTGAAACAGGGTCTCACTAAGTTGTGGAGTGCCTCACTAGGTGGCTGAGGCTGACTGTGAATCCGGATCCTCTGGTCTCAGCCTCCCAAATTCTGGGATTACAAGCGTGGGCCACCACACCTGGCCCATTTATACCTCTAGTTTTATCAGTATTATTTTTTCTTTTTCTTGAAGCTTTCAACACTTTATCTTATTTTTTATGTGCTTTTATTGACACATTATGTTCTCACATAACGTAAACCATGTTGACAATTATATACATGCACACAACACTTGGTGCTCTCCCCGTCTCTCCATCTCCCCCCTTACCATACAGAGGACTGAGATTGACATTGGTATTTTCACATATGTACACACAGTCCATGTTAGTATTTCCAATAATGAACTTCAGTCTTCCCCCTCCCCTTCCCTTAGACCACGTCCCTGGCTCCACTGAGGTTCGTCCTCCATTATCTAGAGTCCCTCTGATATCCCAGTTACTCCCTAGTGTGTGCATATTAAAGAAAAGATGTGTTCCTTCACTTTCTGTGACTGCATAATCTCACTTAGCATAATGTTCTCCAGGTCCTTCAATTTTCTTGCAAATTACATTATTTTATTCTTTTTTGATTGCTGAGTAGAATTCCACTGTATATATTTCCCATAGTTTTGTGATCCATTCATCTGTTAATGGATACCTGGGTTGATTCTATAATTTGGCTATTGTGAATTGTGCCGCCATGAACATGGGCATGGCGCAATATATTACTGCAGTCTCTGGTTTCAACCTTTTTGGAAAGATGCCCAGGAGTGGTATAGCTGGATCATATGGTGGATACATTCCCAGTTTTCTCTCTCTTTTTTTTTTTTGTTTGGGGGGGGGTAATTAGGGATTAATTACCCCCCACCCCAAGGAACTAAGGAACATTCTACCTCCTAGCTACACCCTCAGTCCTATTTTTTTTTGAAACAGTGTCTCACTAAGTTGTGGAGTGCCTCACTAAGTAGCAGAGGCTAGCTGCCGAGCTGGATCCTCCGGTCTCAGCCTCCCAAGTACTGGGATTACAAGAGTGCGCCACCACTCTGGGCTCCATTCTCAGTTTTCTAAGGAATCTCCACACTCATCTCCATAGAGGCTGAACTAGATTATAATCCCACCAACAGTGTAGAAGAGTTTCTATTTCACTACATTCTCTCCAACAATTATTGTTATTTGACGTCTTGATGACTGTCATTCTGATTTTTCAAAATTATTTCCTCCCTCATCACTTTTTTCTCTTTCCCATACATGATATTGAGATTGGCATTGGTATTCTCACATATATTGTCCTTCTTTTCTTCTTATTACATTAATTGATCTTGAAGAACTTGACTAATCAAATTGATGCATGTGACTTTAGAAAGTTTTCTTGTTGAAAACTTTTTAAAATTCTTTATTTTTGCCTGCTTTGTGCATGAGGTTACATTTACTCAATACTATTATATCATTTATGATAAAGTGCCCACAAAGGAGTTTATTATGAAGTGAGTTTCATATTCAATTGACATATTATATGCATGTGATATAATGTGATATATACATATACGTGTGTGTGTGTATGTATGTTTGTGAGATATATATAACGGGGTAATATCATAGTCCTTACTGTATTAACTATCACAGGTTTGCTGAGATTGCATTGTGGCTTCTATTATATGAAACATCATGTTCAATAGTTATTGAACAGCTGGGCGTGATGACACATGATTGTAATCCCAGCATTCGGGAGGCTGAGACCTGAGGATCCGGGTTCGCAGCCAGCCTCAGCTACCTAGTGAGGCACTCTGAAACTTAGTGAGACCTCAGTTTCAAAATAAAGAATAAAAAATAGGGCGGGGGTGTAGCTTGGAGGTAGAATGCCCCTGAGTTCAATCCCCAGTACCACAAAAAAAAAAAAAGTTATTAAACATATAAAAGATAATACATTGGCAGCTTGATTAGAAATTTCACTCACTAGCTTTTTTAAAATATTATAGGTAGCTGTGAGCGGCAGTGCAAGTCTCTAACCCCAGTATTTGGGAAGCCGAACAGGAGAATCCCAGGTTCAAGGACAGCTTCAGCAATTTAGTGAGAAATTCTTTGAAAATAAAAAATTTAAAAAGGACTGGGATTGTAGCTCAGAGGTAGAATACCCCTGGGCTCAATCCCTAGTACCAAAATAAATACATGAATTAATTAATTAATAAGTCAATATGTTCCAGTCAGCATTCTTGCACGTATAATCTAAAAGACTGACCATGTAACTTAGAGGAAAGAGGATTTATTTTCTTATGGTTTTCAGGTTCAGTCCACATGAGGCCAGTGACTGAAGATCTCAGGGCATGGTGGAGGTGGAGAGAGGGAGACCCCATGGGCTGTGCTCACATCATGGAGGTCAGACTCCAGAGAGAGTGAGCAGGGGGAGGAGGAATCACTTACATAATCCCCAAGGCAACATTCCCAGAGACCCACCTCCAGCAATACCCTAGTGGCCTGTATCATTCATCATCTGAGATTACACTTCTCATGACTCAATTATATCAGCTCCAAACATTATGAGCTCTCTATGGCACATTTTATATCTAACTATAGCAAATAAAAAATAATAAACTAAATTGTATGGGTTAAAAGAATAATTACAAGCCAGGCATGGTGGCACACACTTGTAATCCCAGCATTTGGGAAGCTGAAACTGGAGGATCCGGGTTCGTGGCCAGCCTCAGCTACCTAGTGAGGCACTCCGCAACTTAGTAAGAACCTGTTTCAAAATAAAGAATAAAAAAGATGGCTGAGGGTATAGCTCAGAGGCAGAATGTCCCTGAGTTCAATCCCCAGTACAGCAAAAAAAAAAAAAGAATAATTACAACAGTTTTGCAAAACAGCCTTTTAGAACAAAGATATAACTCATAGTACTTTCACAAACTGATTCTACTCCCCCAAATGAACTAGACCATGGTTTTGTTTTGATTTGTTTTGTTTTGTTTTACCAAGACTGATAGTTAGCATTTAAGAAATCCTCAGGCAATTGATTTCAACTCCATGGAAGTATCATACAAATGCTCCAATTTTTAAAAAACATTTTTTTTATTGATGATAACATATTCTCAGAAAAAGCACAAATCTCAAGTCCACAATATGAACATCTATGTGCAACCTTTACTCAGATAAAGAAATATGATACCAGTATCTCATAAACTCCCTTCCTGTCTCCCCACAATTATTACTATTTTCTTCTTCTACAAACACAACTACTAACTTGAGTTCTAACATTTTAGATTTGTCTTGTCTGCTTTTGATCTTTATGTAAATGGAATCACTTGTTATACATTATTGTTGTATCAAACATATTTTTTTCTTATAATTTAGGCACTGTTTCTGAAAAATGGAGCACTGGACATTTTGACTTGTAGCAGCAGTTAGAAAATCCTTAGGCAAGTCATTTGCAGCCTTGCACATAAACCATAGTTAGTTTTGACATGCTGATTGTCCAACACCATTGCAGCTTCAAGCTCAGTAGAAACAAAAGTAGCTTGGAAACAGGGTTATAACTTGTCTTCATCAAAATATATGGGTCTTATATTTTAGAAGGTATATGTGGCAGCAAGGACAACTAAAATACATTTCTAGATCTGCATTAGATTTCTGTATCTATCAGCTAAAGAGCCCGCAGGTGCAGTAATGATTTTGGACATACTGCTTCTAATGAGAATGCTGAGGGTGTCTCATGAATTCTTTGGCTCTAGGTAGACGATGCAGTCTGCAAAGGCCTCTAATATATAACTCACTGGGAAACGTAAATTAAAATTTGGCCCTGGGGAGTGACACAAATTAAACCCAATTTTTTAAAGCTGCAATTGATTTTGAAATGGCCTTGTTGCTAAAACTATAAGCTCAAAAGACATGTACAATAAATGTGGTCAGGTGACCTGATTGTTCCATGTGATGTTTCTTTCATCAAAATGATAAAATATAATCATATATATATTTTTAGCAGGGAAAAGGTATGCTAAGCCCTGTAATCCATTTTTCTCTACTGCATAGTTTGTAATTGGTAACATAGGGCTTTTTGTCATCAGTAGCTCCAATATTATGCTTTTATAGTTGAACACAAAACAAAATCTGATCATGATGCTAAGAATGTGACTAGTCACATAATAGATCTCAGGCAATACTTGGACAACTAGGGATCGGAGAAGGTGTACATTTGCCCAGGAGCAGTCAGAAAAATCGGGACTGGTGATATCTATATAGCAAACTACAGATGACAGCATCCTGTGTAGGAGTATGGTATGTAGATGCAGGGGAAATACCAGGAGCATGGATACTTCATTTTATAAATAATACAACTAGTCATCATAATGACTGTCTGAGTCATTTTGTTTTACTTTAACAGAATACCTGAGACTGGATAATTTATAAACAATTGAAGTTTATTTGGCTCCTGGTTCTAGCGGCCAGGCAGCCCCGGAGTGTGGCAATGGCAATGGGCAAGAGCCTGCGTACTGCATAAGCAAATGATAGAAAGTAGAATAGCAAAAGTGCAGGAGGGTGAGAGAGAACTGAAATCACTTTTATAAAAATCCACTCTTGCAATAACTAACTCACTTCCAGAATATCCTTCGCCCTAATGACCTAGTTATTAGGCTCTATCAACTGACACCATTGCATTTGGGAGTAAGTTTCTAACACAAGAACTTTGGGGGGCATATTCCAACCATAGCAATGACAAAAGCCCTTCAAGTTTTCAATTAAAAGTGTCATCCCATCCTTAATATCATTGCATACCTATTTGGGGTTGGATATAGAATGTCCTCCCAAAGCTCTTGTTGGAAGCATGGTTCCCAATGCAGGAATGTCCAGAGGCAGGGATTTTAGGAAGTGCTTGAGTTGGGAGGGCTGCAAGGTCATCAGTGAGTTAATTCACTTGGTGGATTAGTAATCAAATAATGATGGACTACTGAGTGGTGACTGTAGGCAGGTGTAACATGGCTGGAGGAGCTGGGTCACTGGGCATGTGGCCTTGAGAACTATACCTGGTCCTGCCCTCCCTCCTCTCTATCTCTCTGTCTCGCTCTTGCTCCAGCTCTTGCCCTCCCCGTCCTTGTTCTAGCTCCCTGCTTCCCAGATGCCACGAGCTGAGCAATGTTCGTCCACTATGCCCTTCTGCCATGATGTCTCTGTGCTGGAGCCATCTGACCATGGACTGATCCTCTGAAACTGAGTCAAAATGAACCTTTCTTCCTCTAAGTTGTTTTTGCTCAGCTGACAAACACAATACCTATGCCCAGATAACACACCAATGACCTGGAGCTGTATTACCTGTAGTTTTATATTAGGCAAAACCCTGGATTATACTTGGATGATTTTGGATAGCTATAGTTGTTAAACTCTATTCTATGGACATAGCAAGGTATTGAAGATTCTGATTTACAAAATTATGCTAATGTTTCTGTGTTTCCACAACTTTTATATGACAAATACTTGCAAGTTAATCATGTATTATTATCCAGCTGACGCATTTTGCTAATGAGAAAATTGGAAGTTATACAGTACAGGCTTTGTTTATACCATATATAATTTCTTCACATAATTTGTGAAGCAAATTAAAAAAAAAAAACTTGGTATTATGGTACAATAATATATTTCCAAAGAATATGATTCTGGTTTGGAGAATAATGATTTACATATAAGCTTTTATCACATACACTAATTAATCCATGAAACTTCTCTACAAAAATCTAGTAATTCCAGTTCGCGGCCAGCCTCAGCTACTTAATGTGGCTCTCTGCAACTTAGTGAGACCCTGTGTCAAAATAAAGAATTAAAAATAGGGCTGGAGGTGTAGCTCAGAGGTAGGATGCCCCTGGGTTCCATCACTAGTACTGAAAAAAAAAAAAAAGTCTATGTCTGTCTGACCGACTAGTACCTAAGAATCTCTGAGAAACACATTTTAAAATAAAGATCCATAGCACAAAGCAATAGAATAATCCTTAAAATGTTTTTTTTTTTTTTTTGCAGTACTGGGGATTGAACTCAGGGGCATTCTACCTCTGAGCTACACCCCCAGCCCTATTTTTTATTCTTTATTTTGAAACCGGGTCTCACTAAGTTGCGGAGCGCCTCACTAGGTAGCTGAGGCTGGCCACGAACCTGGATCCTCCGGTCTCAGCCTCCCGAATGCTTAAAATGTATTTTTAAAGCATTTCTTAATTTGGGAATAGTTGTAGCCACTTCCAAAATAATTTAGATAATTAATTACGATACCAAATATAACAGTAGTTCAATATAACACATTTTACTTTTATTTTTTCCTACATTTTTTACTGAGAGAAGTTGATGAGGATTTGAACTTTGAAAATTTGCTGTCAGCACTTTTATCTTCAAGTAAATAGTTTGGAAAAGACCAATTTGATAGCTAAGAATAGAAAAGGATTAAAGGAGATAAATTATGTAAACTTTCTTTATTAAAATGAATACTATGCAAATATTCCATTTGCCTTTTATTTTAGCTGAGTTAACCAGTGATTGATTGCTTTCTTTTGTAGCATGTTAATGAGTAACATAGTTTGTTTTTTTTTTTTCTTTATAGTTCTCCATAGATTTCCCCAGTGTTTAAGGAAGAATTCTTTTTCAAAATTTGGTTACAAGGATATAATTTGCAGCTCTACAACCAACCGAAAATCGAATATCACCTATAGGAAAATAGTGTATGTATTTAAACCTAATTCTTCTTTTTTATGTCCACTCTCATGTTTTATGTGTCACAAAGTAATTATTTTGTACATCTCTCATACTCATTCATTCAATCACTCATTAATCACAAAATAGTAACTGATCAATTACTCTTTGACAGATTTTTGCATTGCTGTCTGCATGAAGTCTTATGGCATTCTGTTGGAAATGATCTCTAGCCATCTTTGCTTTGTAGGTGCTGCTTTTCTCTCATACTACTTTGAAAATATACAAGTTGCGTGTCCTGAGGGCACCCAAGCCATCTGTCATAAACTGATGGCCAAAAGCAACATGGGTTCCGACTTTTCTCACCTTTTCTAGATTTAGATGAAACAGTACACCATGGAGTCTCAGATGTGTCATTGTGAGGTCCTCAACATCAGCCAGGGCCTGGAACCAGAATGGAAATGAAATCCCAACACATGTTTTCTCTCATATGAGAAAGAAGATCTCATTTCTATTCTGGTTCCAAATGTATAATCGCAAAGCACCAATAAAAGTATAATGAAATCTCCCCATGGGTTTAACTTTAGCCAATAGATATGAAGGCAGAAATTCCTCCTTTTCTTCTCTCCCATAGAAATAATTTACCCTCCTAATCCAATTAGATAACTCCTGTGTATAAAGTATGTGAATCTTTCTAGTAACTGTTTCTTTTTTGTTTTGTTTTGTTCTCGGTTATTAAGTAGGACTGAGACTGATAATGCATCCGTTTGTAATGTCTCTTTTCTTTCCTCACAGCTCACTTCTGTCTGGTTTACCATTAAATTTTGAATACATACACTTTTAAGCACACATTAAGTAATATCCTGTCAACTGGCAGTTTTTTCTACATTATATTTATATATTGTATCAAAAGCTTTACATTTATATAAGGTCTTTTATTGTAAAATTCCATTTTTGTTATCCCTATAGAAATCAGTTTGTCTGGTTTTAAAAAAAAAAAAGTCATAGTATAGTACAGATCTCTTACTGGAAAGCAGTCATAGTTTTAAAAATTCACATAGCAAATCCACAGAAAATATAAAACTTAAAATTTGGGAGGGGGTTATTGATTTGATTTACAAAAAGATATACTAAACCAAATCGAAAGGTTTCAAGCAAGCACCATTTTTCTTTGCCTCTCTCACATTAAGCTGCTCCTTTTCACACGGCAAAACTCGCAGTGGTAGGTGACCCACAAAGAGGCCAATGAATCGCATCTGCTGAATGATCAGCATCCCTCATTCTTTTAATGAACTGTAACAACTGTGCAATGAATCAATCGGTGATGGGGAAAGGATGCCCTGGGGGTGAGCAGAGGAGCCTGGGAGACTCAAATCTCTTAAATAAAATGAAATCTGTCTTCAAAGCCCACTAATAATTTGAAGAAATAGCAGTGTAGAAGAATGTGGAAATTCCTGCCAGATTGAAGTGGGTATTTTATAAGTGCATGAGTTCCATGTGAGCTGTAAGTAACAAATGGATTTTCAGATGCGTGTGCTTCTGTTTAGCAATCCAGTATCTAGAAAGTTTGGAAAAATAAGGTTTTTTTGTAAAATATTAATGAAAGGAAGAAAACTATTTCTTTGAGTACTCTTCTAAATGCTTGGCCTGAATTGCTTCACATATCTGTTACAGTAGCCACAGGAGACAGATATACAGTGCCATCAAAGAGTTATTCTAAGTTCTACAACTTTAAAATTGTTGAAACCTGGATGCAATAGTACAGTTGCGTGAATCTGAAACTTGTGCTCACCCTTCACCATTATATCCCATAGACTAAGCATCTGGCTTTCTCTGTCTTTGATGTTCTGCATGGTACTTTGTGTGTATGTGTGTGTGTGTGTGTGTGTGTGTGTGTGTGTGTGTGTGTGTATGTATTCGGGGCAGGAGAGTACTGGGTATTGAACCCAGGGGCATTCTGCCTCTGAACTACACCTATTTATTTTTCATTTTGGAACAGGGTCTTACTAAATTGTGAAGGGCCTTGTTGAATTGCTGAGGCTGGTCACGAACCTGTGATCCTCCTGTCTCAGCCTCCCAAGTACTGAGATTACATGCATTTGCCACCATGCCTAACTACATGGGATTTAAAATAAGATAGATTTTTTTTTTCAGTACTGGAGATGAAACCCAGGGGCATTCTACCTCTGAGCTACACCCGCAGCCCCCCTTTTTTTATTCTATATTTTGAAACAGGGTCTCACTAAATTGTGAAGGGCCTTGGTAAATTGCTGAGGTTGGCCACAAACCTGTGATCCTGCTGTCTCAGCCTCCCAAGTACTGGGATTACAAGTGCTTACCACCTTGCCTACCTACATGCGATTTAAAATAAGATAGATTTAATTTTATTTATTTATTTATTTATTTATTTATTTATTTATTTATTTATTTATTTATTTATTTATGTGTGTGTATGTGTGTGTGTGTGGTACCCGGGATGAAACCCACAGGCACTCTGCCTCTGAGCTACACCCTCAGCCCTATTTTCTATTCTTTATTTTGAAACAGAGTTTCACTAAGTTGCTGAGGACCTCACTAAGTAGCTGAGGTTGGCTGCGAATTTGCAATCCTCCTGTCTCAGCCTCCCTAGTACTGGGATTACAAGTATGCACCACTATGCTTGGCTAGATTTAATATTTTTCAAATGTAGTAAGTGTCATCCCCATCCATCTAATTGTGAGGCCAGTGACTCAGGATACAGCTTGTATTCCTCTTTTCTGTCACCCAGTCTCATATGTAACCTATCAGCGATTCTTATTCAGACCACTAAGACAATGCAATGTGACTCCATGTCCCTGCTAACAGCCTAGCTTCCTCTCTCATTGTTTGGCTAGACCATTGTAACAACTTCTCACTGGTTCCTCTGCACAACACTTCTCATTTCTTTCTAATTGCTTTACATTATCCCCACTGCCTTTAAAAATAGTTCAGGTTTTATGAATACTCTACTTAAAAACGTAAGATTTCTTCCCATTGGCTTAGGTAATAGCACATACAATCAAAATTCAAAATATCTTGTCTGACTAAACACATGTACACCTCCTCAACCTCATCTTCTACTTTTCAATTACCCTACCTCCTTTTAATTTCCGTAAAAATGCCAATCAGCCCTGTCTCAGGGCCTTTCACCTGCCATCCCATCATCCTGAACATTTCTCTCCTGGATCACCATGAGGCTGACCCCATTTAGCATTTGACTCTCAATTAGAATGACATCATTACCAAAGTTCTCCCCTGACAATCTAAAACAAAACTTCTTGTGAGCTAGTTATTCTCCTTTGTACAACTCCAATTTCTTTTTCCTTCATAAAACCTACTACATTTATAAAGCATTTTGTGTATTCAATAAAATGGATTTTCAAAATACAGCTCTCCTTTTGACAATTGCATTTCTAAGCAAAAAAGCATCAATTATAAACTCTACATATACATTTTAATTGTAAGTATGTAATCCATTCACATTATAAAAGCTTTGTACTACACATAAATATTTCCTAGTAATATTTAAGAATAATTGTTATTTTTAAAATATACTTTTATTGGTACATTATACATCATAGTGAGGTTCAGGGTGATACAAACATACTACACACAGCACTTGGTATGATTTCCTTCAGATCTCACCCCACCGCCCACCACTCCTTGTACATGTTAGTGAGATGGATAGTGATACCTCCATATATGGGCATATCATTGTTTAAACTGCTTCCTTCATCAAGTCTTTCTGTCTTCCTTCATACCTCCCTCCCTCAAGCCCCTTCCTCTATTCTACTTGTCTCACTTCTCATTTATCTCAAGTCCCTTTTGCTTCTTATTTTCTCTCTAACTTCCACATATGAGAGAAAACATACAACCTTTTCACATTCTGAGACTGGCTGATCGCACTTAGCTTAATATTCTGTAGTCCCATCCATTTTCCTGCAAATGACATAATTTTGATGTGTACATGCCACATTTTATTTATCTGTTCATTTGTTTATGGACACCTAGGTTTAGAATATGAGCAATTGAACTCAATGGACACTTCTTAAAAGAAGAAATACAAATGGCCAAAAAATATGAAAAATGCTCAAGATCGTTAGCACTAAGGGAAACGCAAATCAAAACTATACTGAGATTCCATCTAATTCCAGTCAGAATTATAATCATCAGGAATACAAAAAATAATAAGTGCTGGTGAGGATGTGGGGAAATAGGAATGCTTATACACTACTAGTGGACTTGTAAATTAGTACAACCATTATGTTGAACAGTATGAAGATACCTAAAAATACTAGGAATAGAACCAGATATACCACTCCTAGGTATCTTCCCTAAAGAATTAAAGTCTGAATTCTATAGGGATACATACATATGCATGTTTATAGCAATCCAATTTGTAAATAATTAGTTTTAATTCAGTAAATCCAATTATTTATTCATTCATGACATGCATTAATCTTGTGCTATTTTGTAAGTATTGCATAAGCATTTGATGCACAATATAATGTGATAAGTACAATGATAAGCATACATAGATGATATGAGAACAGATAGGTGAATATGTAAACAGTGGGAGGGTGGTAGAGAGAATCTAGTTTCTAGGAGTTAGTTAACCAAAACTGTGTTCTCTAGAATGGGCATAAAAACAGGGATTGATGAGGATCATTTAACGCAACAGGAATACTAACACAAGACCATAGGGTTGAATAAAAGCGTGCAAGGAGATAATATAAAAACAAAAATGTATTTTAAGGATGATGAACTTAAAATAAAAGTATAATAAATTATAGCATGTTGTAATGTAAATTACATCTGATCACATTTGCTTTTAAAAATATCTTCTCAGGAGTCTCACAAAAATA
>PVLC010041748.1:0-13212 GCA_004027655.1 Graphiurus murinus | reverse complement strand
TTTTTTTTTTTTTACAATGTACTTACAAATTGTACATGTCTGAGATTGTTTCAAAATAACAATATAAAAATCAAAAAATTCAATAAAATGATAAAATTTGAATATTGATTGCTGGAAGCAGACTTACTATGCCACACTAAGCCAGTACACCTCAACTGAAGCGAGATTCTGGAACAGAGAATCAATACACCAGAGACCATTAACGAGGAGCAATGTTTCTTCGGTGCTGGTATCAGCACAGTGGCTTCACATCCAAAGGCTGAGCCCCAATTTCAGTGGGACTCTTTTGTGTGTGTGTGTGTGTGTGTGTGTGTGTGTGTGTGTGTGTGTGTGTTTTACTGGAGATTGAACCCAGTGGCATTCTACCTCTGATCAACACTTTCAGCCCTATTTTATTTTTAGTTTGAAACAGGCCTCACAAGGTTGATGAGAATCTAACTACTAGCTAAAGTTTTCTTCAAACCTATGAACCTCTTGTCTCAACTTCAGAAGTACTAGGATTACAAGCAAGTGCCACCATATCCAGTTCTCATTTTTATTTTTTTTTATTATTATTATTTTTTGCGGTACTGGGGATTGAACTCAGGGGCATTCTACCTCCAAGCTATACCCTCAGCCCTATTTTTTATTCTTTGTTTTGAAACAGGGTCTCACTAAGTTGCGGAGTGCCTCACTAGGTAGCTGAAGCTGGCTTCGAACCCGGATCCTCTGGCCTCAGCCTTCCAAATGCTGGGATTACAAGCATATGCCACCATGCCCGACTCAGCTCTCATTTTTATACATGGGCTTATTACCATGTGCTGCAGGTCAGAGCAGGTCATCATACATGAAATCAGCACATCAGGCCCAACTTCATTGATTTATGCATTGGAGGGCTTACAGAAGCTAACAGTGGCCAAGAATTGGAAGCCCTTCCTGATGGTACTGGGGGCTTCAGGAAGCAGCTGCCACACTACCACGATGAAGAAAATTAGGTAAAATGTGTTGTCAGTGATAATAATGTGGAGTACCTGATGTAAAGCACAGAACCTCATTTTTCCTTCACAAGGAAGGAAACTTTTGAAAAGTTTTTTTTTAAAAAAAGGAGTCACTACATTTAGTGAATAAAATTGTTGTGGAATACAAATCTAGCCAGAGGCATCAAACTAAAAGCTTGGCATCAAATTCCACCAGTTACAAAATCATCTTGTTGCAGTTAATAATGTAACAGTTAGACCCTGCCGGTAAATAAATGAATAAATAAGCTCAGATTTTATTAAAGAACTTGATTTTTTTTTTCTGCAAAACAGTGGAAGTGTTGAATAAACATCTGAAACTGACACGAATCACAGTGTTATAAAACCAATTTAAGTTAAAAATGTCTACAGAGAAAGTTTTATAAGTTAAATGCAAAATGGATACTTTGTCTTGTATAATTCTATATGCACAGGGAAACATTAAATGGAGTTTTTCTAAGTCAGGTTGAAATGGAGAGTACTTTCTATAATAAAAGGCAAAAAATGTATCTGAGCATCCTGCTTCTATCCTGATTGCAGTGATTGAAATGGTAATGTCCTATGTCTTCGTATTAGTGAACAAATGTTTGAAAATGGCATTTTGATGTATGCTACAAAACATGGTATTTTTATGTGTGCTATAAAGTATGCATTTATAGATATACAGCGTCTTTTTTTTTCATGTTCAAAATACATGAAAATTTGCTTTCTTTTAAGTTCTTAAAATAGCTGAAAGAGTAATGCTTCTATGTTTTATTGATAGGTTCTTAATAGCCCAGAATCTCAGTTTGGTTTTGGAAAATATTTTAGGAGTCAACAGCTCCACAATTTTCAACTTGCCTCAACCTCAATTGCTTTGAAGTAATTATGAGAAAAATACGAGAGACATTTTCAGATAAAAAGCTCTCTCTAGATTTCCTTACCATGAGTGTCAACTTTATTATTTAAGATTGTTAACATCTTTGTGAATATAGACCTTGAATTTATCTTTGCTTCTTATTTAGTGCTTTCGCTTGCACCTTCCGTCCCACCTCTGAGATCGCTGCCTAGGCAGGTAGAAGTTATATCAGACTTTATTACTCTGAAGAAAAACATGTCCCAACTGCGTTTACGGAGGACAGCTCTGGACAGCTATATCATTAACTTCTCAATCCGACTTTCTGCAATATTTGAGTTTCCATCAGTTCTGAGTTGCTACTAGATCCAATCCTTGATAGGGTGCTCACCTTCCTAGGGTTACTCCACTTTATTTTTTTAATGAAATGCCTCCAGGTAACAAATAGAAATTTCTCAAATGACAGTTTCTAGTAACCCAGGGTTGTAGCTGCTCTCCCCATATACTGCACAATCAGAAAGCATCTCACCCTGACTATATGAGTTTTTGTGCTCCTCTGGGCAACTGCTTTATTCTCTTACAATTCTCATCGTGATCATATATTTCTGTTTACAATAAGCCTGCATTCACCTTTATCAAGGGTTGTTTAATTTCTCTGAACTTTTCCATGATATATCCTTACTCAAATATAAGTTTATATTAGAAGTACATACATTTATAGAATAAACTATAGGAAAAAACACAAAATGCTTCTTTTGGTAACAGAAAGTATACATATGATATGTGAAATCGAAAAGATTTACTGAATGCCACTCTTAAAAATTCTACAAATTCTATCCTTCTTAGCAACCCTCAATAATATGACATCATAAGGATATTCTGGACTTGCTGCATAAAGGTGCCCTCTATGCAAAGCTGGATGAACTCCAGGTAGTTTATATGCTGTTGTTGGCACGATGTTCAGATTTATAGATCATTCCTTACTTTGACAGTGCGCTGACATGGAGTCCAGCCAACACACAGACCTCGCACAGTACATGCAGCTCTGCCCTGTGAGGGGCTGGGACACACTATGTCAGTGTGCTTGTACCTCTGAGAGAAAGAAAGAAAGAAAAAAAAAAAGCAACAGAGAGGTTGTATAAATTGCAAGCTTTATTCAGAATTTTTTTTTTCACAGAAGACTGGAGTTTCTATTATTTTGGGGTCTTCTATTTGAATGGCTTGAGGTCGAGCCTGACTTCAGTGCAATTCCTTGTGAGACTGAACTCTGGAATAGTACGGCGTTTCTTTCATCTCCCTCTCTCCTTCTCCTTGGTTGGTTTACCCTGACTGCTGGCACTACTTCAGTAACAAGCAGCTTGGATGTTATTTCCCATAAGCAATTCACTTAAATGCACAGTTATTAAGCCAGAAGAGAAATTGATGTAAAATTCGTAAGAAACATCTCACTTACTCTGGTAATCACAGTCATAGGTACAAAATGAGAAAAAGCAAAACATTAAGTCATTGATAAAGTATTTTATGCAATATGGTTCATTACAGACATGTTTGCTACTATCTAAAACCATAGTAAGTTTTAATATGCAATGTTTTTCTGAAAGGACAAAATTTCTAGCCTATAAATAAGAATTGCCAGGATTATATTAGATTGGTTAAAAAAAAAAAAGAATAATAGTCACACTAATTGTACATAGACCTATCTATGTAATTGATGCAAATGTATTTTTGTTTTTTATTTTTATACTTTTATTGTTACATTGTAAGTAGACATCAGAGTGAGGTTAAAAGTGATACAAACATATATGCACAAAACCCCTGGTATATTTGTCCCATGATAAAAATCTGAATAATAAACATCAATTTTTAAATAACCTATAATTTCTATCATGATGAGAATAAGAATAATAAATATCAATTTGGAAACCCTATGCTGAATTTCCTCATTTTGTCAAAACACATTTAAAATAACTTTTTGACAATGTTTAATCTTATCAAAGTAATACGTTCAACTAACTTCAAAACTAAATTCTATCTCTGAGTATGATAAAAAAAAATCACTGAAGCGGCTATCATCATTAAAATCAGGGATTTGAGAATACATTTTATCTCCTTAGGCAGGAATATCAACTCTAGGTTGCAATGACCTGAATTCTGAAATATCTCATTTTTAAGACCTGTATGTTATAGCCTAAGAATCAAGATATCTATAAATTAGTCTACAGATAGCCAAGATTGACTTATTGACCTTGGGCAAGTTATTGTTACCAAACCAAATCTGAGTTCCAAGTTTATGAAGAGTTAGGATCAAATGAATTGTGACAAGTGACCTTCTACATTATGTCAGCTCTATATAGGTTCCCTTTTCATTTCTACCTGTCTTAATGAAAAGTCACAGCATCTAATTATTAAATCTACACAATTGATGTAGGATAGGCTCCTCAACCTTGGCACTACTGTGTTTTTGGGTCAGATAATTCTTTGGGCCACTATCCTGTGCATGGTAGGATGTTGGACCAGGAATCTGTCTACTAGATGCCAGCAGCAGTGATAATCAAAATGTATTAATCAAAAATGTGTCCAGGTATTGCTTAGCACTCTTTGAAAGCAAAATCACCTTCACTTGGGAGCCACTCATGTATGTAATGCACTTGGCCTCACTAATGTGCACCCATTCATATTAAGGCAGGCACTAGGTTCCCACAGAAAATTCAAGGCTGCTAAATGAATTCACTCTTTATTTGATCCACTATCTGAAGACAGCACCGCTATTTCCTAGTCTCTAAAGGAGGGTAGAAGCCTTACTTTGAAGAGTACTAGTAGCAAACTCAAATAGGTTTCAGTGAATCAACAACCCTTTCTAACTTTGGGTAATTTTTTTTTTTTTTTTTTTTTTTGCGATACTGGGGATTGAACTCAGGGGCATCTCAGGGGCATTCTACCTCCAAGCTATACCCCAGCCCTATTTTTTATTCTTTATTTTGAAACCAAGTCTCATTAAGTTACAGAGTGCCTCACTAGGTAGCTGAGGCTGGCCACGAACCCGGATCCTCTGGTCTCAGCCTCCCGAATGCTGGGATTACAAGTGTGCGCCACCACGCCCGGCTTCGGGTAATTTTTTATTTCTCTGACACCACTGAAACCCTGGCTCACCTCCCTGCCTAGTCTTTCATTTCCCCTTTAAAACACCCTGTTATCACTGTAAACCTCAAACTTGAGTTGAGTTCCTGCTGGACTCTCACATTGCAAGATTACATTGTTGATTAAAACTCATATTTGCTCCTTTAGCGAGAATGGGGCTTTGTTTGCCTTTACACTGTCAATATCAAAACCAATGGTACAATTCACAAACCCTTTCAGATTTCACCAATTTTACCTGTACTGTGTGTGTGTGTGTGTGTGTGTGTGTGTTTGTGTGTGTGCTTGTGTGCACAATTCTCTGCATTCTTACACCATTTCTAGATCTATGTAATCACCACTGCAGTCAAGATATAGTCAAGATACATCATCACTTGATTCCTCTTTCACCTCATGATAGTTGCAGTCCCCCTCCACATCCTCTTAACCACAACTCTTTTATTCAGTCATTTAAAGAATATTCAATGAATATGATTACATAGTATGCTTTTGGAATACATACATGCATATTTATATTGAGGCATATCCTTTTGTGATTGGTTTTTCTCTTTCAGCATAATTTCCTTGAGAATTAATCTAAGTTTTCGCATGTATAGTTTGATGTCCTTATATTGTGTAGCATTCTACAATATTAATGTATCACAGTTGTTTGATCATTAAAACACTGAAAAACATTTGCATTCTTTTCTGTTTAGGGCTGTAATAAATGCAATGTTTATAAACAATCATATGCACGCTGTTGTATTTACCTAAATTTATTTTTCTCTAAGATAAATAAGTAGGATTTCTGAGTCAAGAGTACTTTTATATTGTCTGCTTATTTGTTTTTTTGTTTGTTTTTAAAGTAAACTGCTGGCTCAGGCAAATTGCCACTGCTATAATCCAAAGGACCTGACCATACAACTTAGAGGAAGGAAGATTGATTTGCTCACAGTATTTGGAGATTCCAGATTTCAGTCCATGTGAGGTCAAGATTTACAGATCTCAGGCCATGGCAGTGGGAAGCAGGGAGAAGGAGAGAGCACAAGGGCTGTGCTTATACATCAATGAGGCTAGAAGCCAGAGAGAACAACAAAGCAACAGGACTTAAAGACAAAATACAGTCTCTAAGGCTAACCCCCCAGGGACCTACCATCTCCAGCCACATCCCACCGGCCTAGGTTACCACTCAGACTGTGGTAAATCCATCACAATGGGTTTATTCATTAATGTGATGGCAACCCTAATGACCTAATTACATCAACTCTGAACATCAATGCATGAGTGAGCTGTACAGGCGACATTCTATACCTAACCATATCTACTTCCAAAGTATTTTTCAGAGTCTCTGTGTCTTTTTATATTCCCACCATCAATTTTTCTGTTTTCATCAGTTTTTCTGTATCCTTTTTAGCATGTGATAACATATTATATTTCATCATAAATTGGCCTCATCATGCTGAAAATGCTCACATTTACAAGATATTTCAGGAGTAGATATTTAAGAAATATCTACTCCTGAAATATATTTACTCTATTTAAAATGAATAAAATATAATATTCTTCATATTGTAATGTATCACTATATATGATTTTGATGTAATACAAGCTACACTGGCAAAATTTGTATAATTTCTTTAGGAGGCAAGTTGTCATTATTTTGAAAGTTTATAATAAAATTTCAGTAATTTATGAATACTCAGTTAAGTGCTACTATTAACACTAAGTTGAAAATTTGGTTAGCTTAGGGATCTTCAGCGCTGTATAAACAACATAAAGTAAAACAAGCATTTGATAATTTTTCAAACTTTTAACAATTTTAGAATTCTTTAGCTAATAGTCAAAGTGGATTAAGCAGTCTACAATGTGGTTGTCCCAGTGACACTCTTCTCTTTGATTTTAGAAGTTCTCAAGTCCTACTGCTTTAAATACTTAACTCAAAATGTCATTATGTTAAGTAACCATGAAATGCCAAAGTATAACTGTATGTTTACCTATATTTCTCATTAATTTTTCGATGCAAAAGAAAAGTATTTTGCATGCTTTACAATATTGCATAAAATATTTCATTGACATATATTAGTTAGATATATATGTGGGATATAGTTTGTATTTTAATACATGTGTATAATGTATAATAATAAGATCATGGAAATTTGGATATCCAGTGCCTTAAACTCTTAGTATCATTTATTTGTATTGGGAGCATTTAAAACTTGTATATTAACTTTTTGACATTTTTTTCTCAATAAAATGGCCAAGATGTACTGGAACTGGCTATGTGCCAGAAATTTCTATATAACCTAATATATATATATATATATATATATATATATATATATATATGTTTCTTCAATTATTAAAACCATCATATATATTTATTAATCAATGCATTGTAATCATACATTTTTGTTGGGTACAAGTTGATAAAGGCATATATGCACACATTTCTCATTTAACCCCTTCCTCAATTCCCACTCTACTCCCTTGCCTTCCCTCCTTCTCAAGTTCAGTTTAGTGATTGATTCTGATATATTTGTGAAAGTACATCATGTGTATAAGGGTGCCCCCCACCTGCCCCGTCCATTCCCTTGCATTAAGTCAACTTCTTTGGTTTCTCCTTTTTCATCTGGAGTCCTTCTTATGCCCCATTCTTCTCCCTAGCATCCACATATTAGGGAGAACATATGCTTTTTTACTCTTTGTGACTGACTAATCTCACTTAACATAATGTTTTCCAGTTGCATCCATTTCCCTGCAAATAACATGATTTTGTTCTTCTTTATGGCTGAGTAAAATTCCATTGTGTACATATCCCATAGTTTTGTAATCCATTCATCTGTCAATGGGCATCTTGGCTGTTTCCATAGTTTGGCAATTGTGAATTGTGCAGCTATAAACATAGATATACATGCATTGGTCTGATAGTTTGGTTTCCATTCTTTTGGGTAGATACCCAGAAGTGGTATGTAAACCATAAATCCACTGAAAAAGAAATCCAGAAAACAATTCCACTCACAAAAGCACCACGAAAAATAAAATACTTAGGTATAAACATAACCAAAGAGGTAAAAGACCTCTATAAGGAAAACTATAAAAAAGTTGAAAAAAGAAATTGATGAAGACCTTAGAAGATAGAAGGATCTTCCATGCTCTTGGATAGGCAGAATAAATATCATCAAAATGTCCATCCTCCCAAAAGTGATCTACAGATTCAATGCAATACCCATGAAATTACCAAGGTCACTCCTCATAGACATAGAAAAATTACTCCTTAAATTCATTTGGAACAACAAAAAGCCCAGAATAGCCAAAGTAGTTTTTAGCAACAAGAACCATGCAGGAGGTATCACAATACCTGACTTCAAATCATCATATATTTTAAAATGAAGACTCAGAGTGGTTAAGTTTGAATCTAGAGGTGACATATTTATCCAATATACTATATTTTATTTGGTCAACATACAGAGATAGAGAGAGAGAGAGAGAGGGAACAAAATATCTGAATAATTTAGGCACTAAGTTCCAAAAAGAATTATTCAGAATAATTTGAAAAACTTTGCTGCTCTGGTAGGTTGGTTAACCTTTTCCCCCGTGCCTACTGAGTGATTTTTCTAAGCAGAATCTCAAAGAATATTTTTTAATATATTCCAAAAGCATTTGCACTGTAGTTCTTGCATTTTATTTATTTATTGTTATAGATTTTGGTGATTTATAAAATCTTTCTATGAAATGAATCTAGTGCCAGAAATTCCTGCTCTGAAGCTTTCTAACATTTTATGCATAAATCCATATCAAATGTCTATTATGTAATTCTTTATTTCTCAATACATCTATATTAAAACTTCAGTTTCCTTATTTGACTCTACAGATTACAAATTATATATTTATATTTCTTCATCATTGTGAAAGACTAATAGGAGTTGATTCTTCTCTAGTGATGTCTAAGTCATTTGTTATTTCCCATAACTCCATTTTTAATATTTACAGAAATTGATGTTGGCATATATATTGAAAATACTTTTTAGTGTATTTTTCTAAAAGATCATATTTTTTTCTTGCTTAAATTGGGATCATAGATTTTCACTTAAAAAGAGAGAGGTCAAGGAAATATCATAGTTCAGGCTAACTAGATATTTTCAAGGTCATTGATTCTTTTTTTGACCTTGTAGGATGGCAATGTAACTAATGCAATATCAGTAACTCCAGTACTAAAAAGGGAAAGATCAAGAACCATGTTGCCTAGGTCTGTTGTGTGCATGTATGTCACTGTCAACATGATTTACATTATGATGTGAGACTATAATGCATCAATAAAAGCATAAAAAAAAGAACCATGTTGCATTACATGACTGTAAAGTAGCTTCGGTTCCTAGTGTTCACTGCCAGTGTGACCCTTTTCCTTGATTGCCAATGGCATGAATTTCTTCTGTATAACAGAATATAGCAAGATTAAGATATGTCATGTTTGTGGTATATTTTGTTATATAAGACTTGGTCTTGGTAGCAGATTGCTCTTGAAAATCTTTCCTTGCTTAAGGAGGCTTATGATCACACGGGGAAAGCCCATGTGACCAGGGACTGTGGGCAGTTCCACCTCCTGGAGGACATTTGCAGTGTGGTCTCTAGGGAATTCTAGGAAATAGCCAGCAAGAAGCTGGGGCCATCTGTCCACTCTCTTCAAGGACATCAATTCTGTCAGCCATCTTCAGGAGGATGGACAAGGACTCTTCTGGCCAAAATGATAAGTGCAGTTCTGTAAGACACTAAGCAGAGGACTCACAAGATGCACACAGACTACTGGCCTATAGAAATGGTAAACTAGTAAATCACTGCTGTTTAAAGCTGGTAACTTTTTCATAATTTTATGTACTATAATTGAACTCTAATATATGTGTTTATGTAAGTTTATATATGTATATATTAATATATATAAACTAACATATATATATATATATGTATATATACATATCCATTTATCCAGGATAAAAATAAGAAGATAACTTTTAAATTATTCTGCAGTTTATGTTCTTCACAGCATACACAGTAGACAAAACAATTTTTAAAAGAAGCAATCAACATAGTTGTTTCTATCAAAGAATTCTCAAATAGTAATCATGGAAGATAGGTGTGGGGGACCCAAGGGAAGAATAAACTGAAGAGTCATAGATGGCATCTGTTACTACCGGACATGTGCCCCACTGAAGACAGTGGCACCTACACAGTCCATGGCCAGGTTGCCATGTGGCAGTCTGGTCTTGGCTGTGTAGTTCATTTTTTAGAAAAATTCAGGAATGTGTTCATGAGTACTAAATATATAAGTAGTTTAAAAACATATTTCAGGAGCCGGGTGTGGTGGCACACGCTTGTAATCCCTGCATTTGGGAGGCTGAGACCGGAGGATCTGGGTTCGCGGCCAGCCTCAGCTACCTAGTGAGGCCCTCTACAACTTGGTGAGACTCGGTTTCAAAATAAAGAATAAAAAATAGGGCTGGGGGTGTAGCTCGGAGGTAGAATGCCCCTGAGTTCAATCCCTAGTACCAAAAAAAAAAAAAACATATTTCAGAAACATAAATGGAAATTGGATATTTTTGGCTACTAGTTTATCACAAGTTGACTTTACAGAATAGTGGACTGGACCTAAGGAAAAATCTTAAGGTGGAAAAGAAATGAATCCGTTTCCTTGTGTTGAGGATAGCATACTACGGATAGACGTTTAGAGAGGCCACTGTACTCTGATGACATAATCACTGAACATAGAGGAATGATACTGAATCAGTAGTTTGGGTGGAATTGTCTATAAATAGATTCACTCAAAAATTGTTATGGAGTTTTGATAGCTACCCAATTCCTTGCATGTTATTCTGCCACCATGTCTGGAAACATATTCTGCTCCTAATTTATTACCATGATAGAGTCATAGTTGAGCACAAACGGAATGTACATCTGGGATGTAGCACTTTTGTTCTTGAAAACAATATGATGTAATCTCTGATCAGATTGTAAACCACTTGGTATGTGGTATGTAAAGTAAGTTGAGTTTTGTTGGTTTTCAGTCCTAGCCACTATTTTAAGAGCTTGATGTGTGCTTCTAAGCATCAGCTTTATAAAAATAGATTTGTATTTAAGCCAGCTGGATTTTATTCACTAATAGTTTTCAATAGGCAAAGAAACAGCTGGAATACACCATTTCCAATGTGAGATGTCAAAGAAGATGCATGGTTGGGTGTAATGCAAGTAGGGAGGTGTTAAATACCAGATTACACACATACACACACACATTCACAATATTAGATTCTTAGCAGCTTTTGTTTTAACATGTAGCAGAATAATGCTAATTCGTTACACCTGAAATTATCTTTATCTTCAAAGTATGAAAACGTGTTTTAATCATGTCTATCTCATTATGGCCTGAATATTTTTAATCAATATAAGAAATATATTGAGAAGAATAGAAATCTTAAGCATAGAATTTACTTTTTCAAAGTAAACATCTGTATATTATCAACATAGTGATAATAACAACAAAAGTACACTATACTAGGACTCTCATAGAAGCCCTAAAGACCTATCCCAGCTCTAGCCCTACGCGGAGTGCCTCACTAGGTAGCTGAGGCTGGCCGTGAACCCGGGTCCTCCAGTCTCAGCCTCCCGAATGCTGGGATTACAAGCGTGCACCACCACACCCGGCTCCCACTCATTTCTAAAAGCAATCAGTGTCTTAATTTACAGCACCCTACATTAGTTCTTCCTTTTATCATATTTAATTTTTTTATTGATTTCTTAAAGGTAACATTGTGTAGTATGTGTGTGTGTGTATATTAGTTTACAGCATGTAACACTTTTTTTCTTCTTTTCAATTATATTATAGTGCATTATATGTTCATACTAAAATATATGCACTCTACTCTTTTTTATTTTTATTTTTTGTGGTACCAGGGATTGAACTCAGAGGCATTCCCCCTCCAAGCTACATCCCCAGCCCCCTTTTTTTTTTGTTTCAAATAGGGTTTTGCCAGGTTTCTGAGAGTCTTGCTAAATTGCTGAGGCTGTCCTCAAACCTGTGATCTTCCAGTATTATCCTTACAAGTACTGGGATTACAGACATGTGCCACTATACTGGGCTGCACTCTACTCTTGGAGAGAAGTTAACTGGTTTCCAGCTTGAACTGTTATGAATATACTTCTATACATACAAGTACATGTCATTTAGCACACACTTGTACTTGTCTAATTCACATATGCCAGGGAGTAGAACTGCTAATTCTATAAGATACAAATAATTGATCTTATATATGCTACTAAATATTTTCCAAAATGATTTTTTAAAGATGGAATCTCAGCAGCTTCAGCAAAAGTAGTACCATACTTCAGCACAGTAGCTCCCATAATTTATTATTTGCTAGTCCTAATTATGGTCATTTCTGTGGAAGAGGTTTGTGATTGGGTTTTACAGAGAGTTTTCCTGATGATTTGTAATGTTAATCCCCTTTTCATATGTTTCAACATTTGCATGTATGTTTTGTTGAATATCAATATTGCATTGTCTTTTTTTTATTTTTTGTACTACTGGGCATTGAACCCAGAGGCATTCTACCTCTGAGCTACACCCTCAGCTCCTTTTATTTTTCTGTTTAGAAACACGGTCTCATTAGGTTGCTGAGAATTTCCCTATGTAACCTGTGCTCCTCCTATCTTAGCCTCACAAGTACGAGGCTTACAGATGTACATCACTATGCCTAGCTTCTCATGCTGTTTTAATTGTGGATGCTTCAGTGACTTGGTTTTCTTTGTTTTTTTTTTGGTTTCCATATACATTTTAGATTTAGCTTGTCATAGTCCAAAAACAAAAATAATGTGATTTTATTGGAGCAAAAACTAAATGTACAGTTCAATTATGAGAGAATTGACTTTGATAACATTGATCATTCTAATATTTGTTCACATATAGTGACATAATTTAAAACTCACTCATTTTTCTCAATGACATTTTATTTTTATTAATAGAAAGAGTGAATAAGGCATATTAGTTATATTAGTTTTATTTCTAAATATTGAAGTCTATGATGCAATTATAATTTCATTTATTTTTATTTTAATTATCTTAAACTAATTGCCAAACTACATTAGAATTTTATATTTTTCTTTATTCACCGCATTTCAAACACTCAATTACTGATTCTGAAAGGATTTTTAAGAATATTACGAAATTTTTGTATAAAAATCATGAACAAGAAATTTGTGCATGTATGCCTTTTTCAGTTTGTA
>PVLC010041747.1:0-13256 GCA_004027655.1 Graphiurus murinus | reverse complement strand
TACTAACAGGCACAGGACTTTTGTATAGCGATGGCCATAAATCTCCAGAATGAGGCCATGGTCAGGGCAGGACAGAAGCAGAATGGAGGAGAGCTTGTGGCTCCACTGCACTCGAGGGAGACATAAATATGCACACTCCAAGTGTGTGTTTACATACGCTTTGCTAGCAGCTGTATGGGCTGCAAGCTATAACAGGGCAAGTGTCCACTTGAGTTAGATAGACGTCTCGGTAAAACTGGGAAAAAAAAAAAAAAAAAAAAAACAGAAAAGGGGCATCTTGCCTCTTCTGCTCAGAGCTGGGCAGGGACTGCATGTCTACAAATAATGTCTTTATAAGTTCAAAGAGAAGCCTTATTTTTTAAAAAGAAAATAACTTTTATTAAAGCTATAACCCATATCTTACTGGAATTTAAATTAATCTAAACACACAGATTTCTTAAGTGTCCATATTATGAGACTGTTTCCACATTAAAGTTGGTTCAGAATTACTTAAGAACTTATTTCAACTTTAAAAGAAGTCACCATTCTGATTCAATATTTAAGTGTGAGGACTCTCAATCTTACATGCTAGAAAATTAATAAAATATGACAATTTCCATTATCAATAGTTTTTTTTTGTTTTGTTTTGTAGTGACTAAATGAATTTTGCAATAATAGACAACCAGCTGGGTACAGAGGTACATACCTGTAATTCCAGTACTTGGGAGGCTAAGGCAGGAGTATTGTAGATTCAAAAGCAACCTCAGCAATTATCAAGGGCCTCAGAAATTTAGTGAGGCCCTGTTTCAAAAAATAAACAAATAAAATAGGGTTGGGAGTACAGCTAAGAGATACTGGTTCAGACCCCAGTAATACACACACACACACACACACACACACACACACACACACACAGAGAGATGGACAATTATAATAAACATAAAAATAATATTTATAAAGCATTGATGGTATTCTATACATTATATGTATTAATGAATTTACTCCTCCTAATAAGATAGGTCCTATTATTATTCTCCTTTCACAGATAAAGAAAATGAGGGACAGAAAGGTTAAGTAACTTGACTGAAGTCACACAGATAGTAAATGAGAGTCAGGACTCAAACCCTTTAAGTCGGTCTCCAGAGTCCCTTTGTCAAGTATTATTACATTACTATATTCTTGTGTGCTATGGTCTTGGTGCTCAGGAATTCCTTTTCATTATCACTCCCCAAACAAGCAAGCAAAAAAAAAAAAAAAAAAAAAAAAAAAAAAAGAAAGAAAACAAAAAACAACAACAACAACAAAAAAAACAGAGAAACAAATAACAAAAAAATAAAAACAATCTACAATTTCATTAGTATCTATAATTGAGGTAGCAGGAGACAAGTACTTAATTCTATTAAGAAAAATAATGGTAAAATGCTGATGTTCCCTGGTAAACTTATGAAAGAATGCTGGAAGTTAGGCATATTAATTTTCTTTAGCAGCTGTAACAAGTTACTCCAAGTTGAGTGCATAAGAGCACTCATTTATTATCACATAGTTCTGCTAGTCAAAATTGTGGGTACCGAAGGGCTCAGGTGAATCCTTGGCTCAGAGTCTCACAAAGCCAAAATCAAGGTATGGGCATCAGATATTTCCCTTCTAGAAGTTCTGGGGATGAATACCCCAGCATGCACATTCTAGTTTTTGGCTCACTTCAGTGTGGGTTATAAGGGGTGAGGTCCCTGTTCACTAGCTGGCTGTCAGCTAGGAGCCACCTCAGCATCTTAAGATCTCCCTCATTTCTTGCCACATGGTCCTCTCCTTCTTCAAATCAACAACAGAAAAGCTTTTCCTCCACTTAGAATCTCTGTGACTCATCCTATTTTGTGTCTTTGTCTCCAGTTAGAGAGTTGTCTGCTTTAAAAGGTGCATGTGATAATATTGGGTCTACCTGAATAGACCAGGGAAATCTCATTTGAATGTCCCTAATCTAAAAGTGTATCTACAGAGTCCCAACTACAATGTAAAATGATATATTCACCTGGTTCCAGAGTTCGGGACATGGGCATCACTGCAGGGATCTGGGCATTTCGCCTACTGCACTAGATATGGAAGGGATGGGGGATAATAAAGGTACAGAGAAAGCCTAGAGTGAGGAACAAAAATAAACTTCGAAATCATCTTCATTCTGTCTAAGATAATGCTCATATCTCCCACAACATCTTTATTTGTTCCATGTAGGAGAATGCTAACATCATTTACCAAGGTATTCCTTAAGGAGAGAATTGTAAAACGTTTATTTGGCCAGGTAACTTAAGTATCTGATACAGTTTCTGTATGCTCAGTAATTTTGTACAAACCTAATGAAAAAAAAATAAGATCTCTTAAGTCAACCTACTAGTGGTCTGAAACTGCACCCATATCAACACAATGGAATGCAAATGTATTTCTCCTGTAGTAGAGTGAACACATGTGAATCTTAGCACAATGAAATATGTAATGCAAGTCTCAAACTAACTAGTGAAATATATGACACTGTTTGCAAAATGTAAAACCCAATACAAGGTGCAAAATAAATTTTAAAGCTCTGCCCTTCTATGATGGCATTATTTTTATGATGTCTTTATTTTTGATATACTAATATTATCATTCCTACTTCTTCAAATGCAGTAGGTCTGCTCTACTGTTACTAACATTCCTTGGGTCTCATCTGTAAATACCAGTGCAGCTTAAACCAAAACACACATGCATGTCTCCAGAGAAGAAGACTGACACAGGACTGCTGACACATGAATGGGATGCTTTGTCTAACTAACACAAAAATGCAAATGAATTGCAGAGAAAGAAAACTAAGGAATTCAAAGGCTTTCTTGATTGCCTTCTTTAAAATGCCAAGAACTTAAGCTGGCCTTTCTTATCTTCCACTACATGCATGTGACACTTTAGGAGGTCTTTCTTATTGTACTATAATTCAGGGATTGTTCCAGCTCTGTGCTCCATGCCTTTTTCCAAAGGGCAGCCTGAGATGTATAATTCGGGTAATGAACAGCTGCATAATTTAAGGGTCGAGCTAGTAGGGCACTGTTCCTTATTTGTGTTGCTTTTGCAGTTGCCAAGATGTTCCAGGCCGATTTAGGAATACCATTTTTTTGACTGCTTTATTTCTCTCAGATGATATATGCTGGGATTTGGTTGTGTTCCAGAAAGTGAATTTTATCAGCAGAAGTACCAGAGCAAGCTTTTCTCTCATTTTACTCCAAAGGGCAACAGCACTGAGCTATAATGAGGTAATTTTTTTCCAGCCATGCACACTCCGTGTTGTATCAGGCAGGGTTGTTTAAATCCAGTCCCTTTCCAAACCATGATGGACTCAATCACGGAGCTATCAAAGGCATTTCCACACTGCATCCCTCTCACCCAAGGCCGATCTCCTGCATGTTCAAAAGGGATACGGAATGAGGCCCTCCAAGATGAAGACTGCGTGCTGATTAATCAGTGGCTTTTTTTATTCCAACTTGGCAAGTATTCCCTGTTTGTAAATAAAAGGTTTACCCTGAATTTCCCATGAACTAAAGAGCATAAGGCTGGCTTGGACCTCATTCACAGAGGAAGAAAGCTGCCTGCTGTCAAAGTCACAGAGACGGGCAATGGCCTCTGTTGTAAGTACTACTTCTGGTGTCTAGAAGTACACCTTGAGTACAAGGCAGTCTAAATGCAAGTGTCATTTCATCATGATAAATCACAATAGCAGGCTTGAAAAGAGGATTTTTCATCCTTTTTTCTTACGATGGCATTCTCCGTTTTGGGGAAAGACTCCAGTGAACCATTCACAAATGCATTAGAGTATACCAGACAACACAAAGTGAGTAGGAGAAGAACTCACTAAAATAGGATATCTTATTTTGAGAAAGAAATAGATGTACTTATTTACTGATCAAATGGTAAATAGCTAATGGAAAAGAGATGTGATAGACCACAAGGACTAGGAATTGTCTGTAAACTGGCAGGAGCAGTGATTCACTGATGACCCAAATTATTTTCAGGCAGTTTGGCACATCTCTATTTGTCACACTTTCAGGACCAAGCCAAATGTCTTTAATTAATATGGAGCACTTTCCTTGTCTTGGAGTAGTAACGAAGCAGCAAGCACGTCTTGATTGCCTTCAAGCAGCCCAAACGGCGGGAATTATACTTTTTTATGTTCATTGATCTTGGTTATCTTCCATGATGAGCCCACGATCACTAAAAATAGTTCTTTTCCAGGATAAATGTGTTTGCCTGCAGAAATACCTCTGCTGTAGGCACTGTGTGTACCACATGAAAAAAACCTTTGGTATAAAAGTTTGGTATGCTCCCCCACTATTTTGAAAGCAAGATGAAGAGTGGCTTGCTTTGTGAGAGGTGCAACTTTCTGAATCAACACCAGCGTCTAACACTACTCTATAAATCCGTTCATCACAAAGGACCCATTCTATGGTCCATGGTTGGTGGAACAGCCTGGGCTTCTAGAACAGTACTTATGAAATGCAGGCATGAGAACGTTTTGTCCTAAAGTCCTTTCTTTTATGTAAGAGAGCATGGACTATAATGTCCAGGAAGGACTGGTTACAGTCATGGGTCAGTGGCTTTTGCTTTCAGTCTGCCCTTTTCCCCTAACTGGTTCTTCATCAGGTAACCATGTTGGTGTGCTTTATGCATCTGCAAAATGAGGGATTATCCTGGATGGATGCCAATGGTCCCTCTCATATCTAGAAATTTATGAATCACAAGCACTCTAAGCAATGCTTTTATTAATTTCTGACAAATGCATAGCAGTCAGAAAGACTCATAAAAAAAGTCAACAACAAGAGTGAAAATAAAAATGCTAATCTTCACCCAAATAAAATCATTCTATTGTATTAAATTTAGGATTATGGGAGTACATTAACTCTTTCAAGCCCTAAGGGATTTTCTGTCAAAATAACACATGTTTGTAACTGAACATGTACTGTGTATTACAATTATAAGTTACAGCCGGCTATATAAATTTTATACACTAATATAAAATGCTAGGTAGCATGGAAAATGTAAGAATGTCTCTGAAGAAAAATATATTAAAGCTGTGGTTCAATTGCATACCAAGTGCGTTTTAATGTATTCTTGCTTCTGAACATATGTAATACACAAATAGAATGCAATACTATATTGCATTTGCATCTTGAATTTTAATAGATTTAGTGCGTTGCTCTGTTTAGATGGAAAAAAAAATATCTTTAACAGTTACAGTTCCCTTATCATTCAGTGTACTTAAAATATGTAAATGTTTAAGGCCTTTGGCTATCATACAGATTACAAATTAGAAATCAAAACAAACATCAGAATAGGAAAATTGATTCTATCACTCAGAATTGTGCCACTCCCCAAAAAATTGACTTTTGAAATTAGGTGCAAAAAACCCTCATCATGTCTTCTTTCTTGTGGCAAGTAAGTATATTCCTCATTCTAATCGAGTCTAACAAGCATGCTAGATTCTTTCTGTTCCCTGTTTTATTAACCCCTCTGTGGCCTCACTTGCCTCCACCCAGCCTTTACCCTCTGGTCAGCAATTCCCATGCTCCTGACCTTCAGCAGTACCCACCTGGCTAATTCTCTACCTTGCAGAAGCCTCACCCCATCTGCTCTCTTTGCTTCTCTCCTGAACTGCCAGCTATCACTGGAGCAACTCAGAAACTGGTGTTGACAGGCTCTTCCACTAATCTGCACTGCTCAACCTCAACTCGACCTCAACTGCTGTTCAACAATTCCTTTAATCATTGCTTATTGACTCATGGGACACTTCAACCAGGTAGCTCTTCCTCAGGCCACAGTCCAAGCTTGAACACCTCATTCTTGGCAAATGATATTTAACCTAGAATACTGAAGTCTTCATTTTCTTTATGGCTTTTCCTATTCATTTCTTTATTATTCCCTTGGAAGAATGAAGAAAAAAACGCATTTGTCTTTATTTTTCATCTGTTTTCTTTTATCCCCCTCTTTGTCACATCCCTAGAGTCTTGCTTTCTTGGGACACCAATTCTTTCTGAATCTTCATCCTTAAGATACCTTATCTCTAACATTTCCATCATATATACAAATTCCTATTCAATCTCCTTGTCTATAGAATCCTTGCACTACAGAAATATCTATCCCTCACAAAAAAAAAAAAAAGAGTAAAATTCAATAGCAAAAAAGTAACACTTTGCCCTAACTTACTGTTGCCTCTCTTGACTGCTTACATGGTGACAATTTAACATTCTTTTTGATAAAGTCTCTTTTTGATCAAATTTCCCTAATGATTAATAACCCAATGCCCAATCAATTCCACTTGCATATCACCCTTTAAATCTTTGCAATCAGGCCCCCCTCTCTGAATCAAATTAGTTTTTCAAGGTCACATTTAATTTCCACATAACGATTATATTTTATTTCTTAAAAGCCAGGTTATTTCTCTCTACAGAACTCATGTTCCCTACCACCACACATAAGCTTCTTGTGTCTCTTTTAGTAAGAATTTCAGCTTGCGATTTAATTTGTGCACAGGCATATGAGTCAGATGTAAATGAGACACCAAAAGTAGTCACCAAATATATCTGCACGTTAGGACTATCTGAAAACCAGATTTCTAGGCTCACAGCAGACACCTCTTCAGAAGCTGCAGTGGTAGAATTGTGCAGAGCAGAGCTTAACAAACAGGGACCCCAAAGCCTACAGGGATGAAGTTAGCAGAATGAGGAGAACATTTCATTGTATGCCAACCAGCAGGTGGTGTTCTGGAAGGCTCTCAATAAGTATTTGCTGAATAACAGAATTCAGGACTGCATGCCTTGGTTATTGGAGGGGAAGGGTAATTTCATGTAGAAGTCTGTAGTTTTCACTTATTTCATCACCAGTTTCAGTTCCCATCATCTCATTGAGGCCAAGATACCATTGTCAGCTGTTTGATATGCAAAGCACAAAGGTCATGTCCAGTACACAGAAGGTAAGAGAGAGAGAGTTTTTTCCTACTCTGTTTGAGAGAGTGGCAATGTACTTTGGAGGAGATGGAAAATATGCCATAGCTTTGGCTCATGGAAAGCTCTGTGCACAGCAGCAGTGCCCACGGCCTTGGCAGAGCTCCTAGCACTTGGTGTTTCAGGGGAAGCACATGCCAGCATCTTCAGCAGCAGCGGATACAGTGCCAGTAGCTTTTGGAGTAATAGGAAATAGCATTGCTGAAAGTAGTCCCTAATCAGCGTAGTGTTACCTTTACCTGGCTTAGTGAGTAGTAGAAGCTTCTGCCAACTGGATAAGCAGAAGAGTTTAGCAGAAGGAAAAGTGAGATGCCAGTTATGAAGTAAGAGAATGGAGCCTATAGAAGCGGCCTCTCTTACAAAGTTGGAAGGGTTGGAGCACAGGAACCTCTGTGCCTTACTACTAGCATGATACATCTTAGCTACTGATCTGTGTAGTGAAAAGAAATATTAGATATAAAAATACTGTGCTGGATGTGGTGGCTGATGCCTGTTATCCCAGTGCCTGAGAGGCTGAGATAGGAGGATTGCAGGTTTGTGGCTAGCCTCCGCAACTTAGAGAGATGGTGGGCAACTTAGACAATTTCAAATTTAAAAAATAAAATAGGGCTGGAGGTGTAGCTCAGAGGCAGAACACCTCTGGGTTCAATTCCGTGTGTTTGTGTGCGTGTGTGTGTGTGTGTGTGTGTGTGTGTGTGTATGTGTGTGTGTGTGTGTGTGTGTAAAATAAAAAATAAACTATACATTCCTGGTCCTTTCACATGTTTTCACTGTACCTCTCTTATAAATCTTCTTTATTGTACTCTTAGCACTCCAGAACTATTTTCACTGATCATGTCCCACTCCATGAGCTCATTGATATTATCTATTACCACAGCTTCTACATAATTTCTATTTACGTGACAATCTGCAGCTTCCAGCCCTTTCCAGCCTCTCACCTTCAGAGTCATATTTCAAGTCAAATATATCTGAATTGATGTCTGACTCATGCTATTCATCCCTTTTATTCTGAAGTAAACTCATTACCTTTTATCCCAAACCTCTTCTCTCTGAAGCTCTAGTGTACTTTAAAAAGCTATACTATTTTCCCAATCATGTATGCTGGAAACCTTTAAGTAATTCAAGTCTTCTTTACCACAGCATTGGACATGGTTACTCACTTCTTCCTTTTGGAAATACTGTACTTTCTTCATTTGCTTTACAGAAAACACATACTTGGAGTTATTTTTAAGTATCACTGCCTGCTCCTCCTTAAAATTTTTTGTAATAACTGCTCAGTACTGAAGCATTAAAGGGCTATGTTCTTAGTCCTCAGTCCCCTTCCCTGCATGCATTCATTGAAGAGATAATCTCATAAAGTCTATTTTTCTCTCTGTGTCTCTTTGTCAATGAAAAATCAATTGTTCTAGTGTCTGAAGACAAAAATCTTGTAGTTATTTTATATGTCTACCACTTACTCTACCTATATTCAATGCACAGTTCTATTCTGGAGAGCTTTGTAATCAATACCAGATCTGACAGTTCTCATCACTTCCATCCCTAGCTCCCTTGTCCAAATTTCCATCATTTCCTGCCAGAATTTTTGCAGTAACTTCCTCAGGAGTCCACCTGCTTCTTGTTTTCTATATCTATGCTTCAAAGAGAATCAGAGAAAATCTTCACAACTCTCCTACACAGATTCCATTTCACTTTCATATTGGGATAATTGAGGATGTTTATGTTACTTCATAGATTTAGAAAAGTTTTACAGACCAAAATGTGATTTTTGTTCTTACTAAACATCATTGCTAATTTCTTCTCATGTACATTGTTCCAGAGAATATAAGGCCAACTAGATATACTCAAGATGACAGACTCTGTAAGCCACTATAGGGTAAAAATGCTGATATTAATAATAATTTTACCAGCACTGAAGATTTACTAAGAACTTGGTCCATTCCAGACACAATCTTAATCTTGTCATGTGTTTGTTCTTTTGTTTAATTCTTTCTACAACCACATAGTTTGATTATCAAAATTATGCTCTTTGATAAGCCAAGTTTGGCAGATGAGCCCATCCTGGATAAATATATTTTGGAAAAGTTCATTTAAAGAGTTCTAGAAGATAGTGGAATAATGACAGGCGCTAATAATGGTAAGGTGAGTTGACCCCATATATATATATGATTATATATAATATAATCTACTGCTAACGGTTCCAAAAGCTACCATTCGATGAGGATATTTTTGTTCTTGTAAAGAAATTGATTGCATATATATATATATATATATATATATATATATATATATATATATATATATATATCTAGAGTAGGTAATGGTTGAATGGAGAATGATACATGTTTGATTTCTCTTTAAAGAAAAATATAATATTTTATTGAACCAGATCAGTATTCATGAAATAATGTGAATTGGTGACATTTCAAACTTTTAAATATTTTATATTGACAGTTAAGTACCAACCACTGACCTTAGTTTATATTACCTCATTTAAATTTTACAAAATCCACATAAAGTATTATTATTATTATTATTATTATTATTATTATTATTTGTGGTACTGGGGATTGAACCCAGGGGCATTCTACCTCCGAGCTCTGCCACCAGCTCTATTTTTTATTCTTTTTTTGAAACAGGGTCTCACTAAGTTGCAGAGGGTCCCACTAAGTAGCTGAGGCTGGCCGAGAACCCGGATCCTCCGGTCTCAGCCTCCCAAATGCTGGGATTATAAGCGTGTGCCACCGCGCCTGGCCTAAGTATTATTATCTAGATTGTACAATGTGAAGAAACTATCCTTTAAGGAGATTAACACACATGCCCAATGACATAAAACCATAAAGTAGTTAAATCAGCATCCCTAACTCTATTACCTCAATTTTGGATCATTGTGAGTCATTGCTAACAAATTAAGAAAAGAAAGCAGCTTCACATCACACATTCCACTCTCTTGTTCCATTTTCATCTTTTCCTTTAAAATGGCAAGCAGTTCTATATAATGAAGCAGTCTCAATAGAACACCCGAACTGTAATTACGAATTAATAGACAATCCAACCATTGATCTTGCCTTTGTCCCTTTGTAAATCGTCTAATCCAGTAGTTTCTTTATCATTATCTGTGCCTTTGCATGCTCTTGATCTCTTTATACAGTTTGTGTAGCTGTATTCCTCTTCTCAGACTGACATAACAAAATACCACCCACTGGGTGGCTTCAACAACAGAAATTTACTGCTTATATTTTTACAGGCTGGGAATTCCAAGATCAAGGTGTCAGCATGGTAAGTTTCATTCTGAGGACTATTTTGATGGTGTGCAGGTGGCCACAGCCTCCCTGTTTGCTCACAGGACCTCTGTGCTTCCTTAGAGAATGAGAGCGTGTGAGTACTCTGATGTCTCTTCTCTTAGGCCACTAGTCAAATCAGGTATGTACTCTTCTTTCTTCATTTGACCCTAATTACTCCCCTAGAGGACCCATTTCTAAATATAGCCACAAGTGAGAGGCAGGACTTCAACATATGAATTTTGAAGGGATAAAAACATTGGGTGCATAAAAATCTCCCCTCTTGTCACTGGTCGTGTATAAGCTGTGTTATAAGTAACAGCTGAGAGAATTTCCAGGAGGTTGTGATTCCAAAATAAAACTGCTAGTTGACACTGACTGTCACAAACATCTGGCAACTTATGAATAGATCATAGCTTCATAGAACACTTAAATGAATTCTTCCTTTCTGACCTATCCATTAAATGATAAACATGACCTAATGCAGTTATGATCAATACAAATGTACACTCTGGCTGTAAAACAGCCTCTCTAACCAGGGAGTGTAATCCTCCATTTTACAGATTTGAAGAGTCAATCAATTAAATGCTGGATAAGGTCAAATACTATTGATCCAAGATTCAATGAAATCCCTTCCTTTACCTTCCCCTCTTTTGATTTTTCTTGTGATCTAAGTATGGTTTCCTTAAAATACATTTTTCCAGCAGCTGCACTTAAATACTGGTAGAAAGTGAGTGGTCCTCAAAAAACATAATGATTCCATGGCCCTGAAATCAATAGTGCTATAAAAACCTTGAAGGCAGGAAAAGGTTGAAAGATAAAAATATTAATGCCTAAACTTCAAGAGCATACATAAAAAGTAGAATTTAAGAGATGTTTACTGCTAACAGGACATAGATAGTTCATACATCAAGTTAGAAAAACAACTTCCCACTGTATAACGGTGGGTGTTAAAAATAAAATAATATAAGAATATTGTAATTATTGCATTTATGTATCACTTTTCATTCAATTTTCAATTTGACATAATATCAAATTATTTCTTAAAAAGTACCAATGTCGCTCATAAGGCAAATCACATATACATATACAGTATGGATATATACATATATATTTATACTATTTATTCTATATTAGATTTTTTTACTGACACCTTCTCTTTATCTATACAGCTGATAACATCATACATTTTATCTATTCTAAAGTAAATTTAATTCTTTTATGCTTAATTCAATTTTTTGTTAACTTTGTACAAACACAAAGCAATATTTTCTATGTGTGAAACCAGGCATTTGTGGATTCTATCTGAGCTTGAGTTTCAGATACTTATGTACACTCCTCTATCTGGAAGATATAACTATTTGCTGCTATATTTTTTATCTGACTGTCTGCAAGAACTAGTAAATAGAGAATTGTAAATATCGCTTGCTTGGAAAAATTCCACCTGGCACAAATCAGTCACTAGGTGGCTAAATATTGTGAATGGAAACAACTGGCAAGAAAGAAAATCCTCTTGTCAGAATCTAGCAGCACAGAGGAGCTTCTTATTAACACAGAAGCACAAATTTGCTTTTGAGTAATTGCGGTGATAGTTTGAGGACAGCAATACTCCTTTCCCTCTTGACTTCTATGCACATAGCTACACACATACATTATGAACTTGGCTTGAAAGGGGTTTTTAGTCATTTGTTTTATTTTTAATATTTTAATATTATGCCTCCATATCCACTCCCTCCTTTTTTTTTTTTTTCAAAGCACAAGATGAAATATCAGGTTCTCTGATTTTTCAAAATGTTTATTATACATTTGGAAGTCTCTTTGCCATACTTAAAGAAAGACACATATTCTTTCAATTATCCCAAAACGGCAGAAGTAAAATATAAAGGTATTTAATAACACTGCAATGCATTACCGAAATTCAGTAGGCCTTCTCTTGCTTTTCAGAGATTGAGAGGTAAAGGTAACTTTCTTTTATTTTTCTGTTTGTGGCTTTTGTTTTGTTTTGTTGTTTTGTTTTGTTTGCAGTACTAGGGAATGAACCAAGGGGCATTCTACATCTGAGCTTGGTCCCCAGCTCTTTTCATTTTTCATTTTGAGACAGGATCTCACTAAATTGTCCTGGCTGGCCTTGAACATGAGATCCTACTTGCTTAGCCTCCGGAGTAGCAGGGACCACAGGCCTGTTCCACCATATACCAGACCAGCTTATTTTGCATTTAATCCAAAAAATTACAAATCCTAAAGAACTTAAGAGTTGTGTCTTAAAAACCAATTTCCCTTTCGGATGCAAAGGATCTTGCTAGAAGAAAAATTGGTACGTTTCTTTTTTTTTTCATGAGTGTAAATAAAGTAATAGTAGAAAATGACAAATACTTTAGATAGAAGAAAAAGATGAAAAAGTGCTATAGCAGCTGAAAAATGGACTTTAAGGAATTTATACTTATAAAATAAGATGGAATGTTGAAGGGCTTTCATTTTGACAAGACTGATTTAGCTATGTAATAAATATGCCCCTCTGTCTTTCTATCACTATTAGAGAGCATGATGTGCTCCTCTACATATTTATGACACATAAGAGCTCACCTAGAATTTTCATATAAACTTGCTTCATTTGATTTTTGTCTGGACAGACAAGGAGGAAATTATTATCACAGTGTTGCCAATTATAGAATCATTTACTATATTGTGTGGCTGGTACTATTCAAACAGTAATATACACACAAATGTTGAAAAATGCATATTGTGATCCAGGAAGTCCAGGTGGGGTGGGACTGAAGTCTGCTTTTCTAACAAGCTCCCAGGTGATAGTAATGCTATTTGCCCACTGGACTGATGAGGCTAGAGTCCAAGTTGAAGGTCAGTTTCACAATCCAGCTTAATACTTTTTAAATTTTGCATATGTGGTTTATCACTGCCTTAGTCACAACTTTAAGATACCAGTTTTTAATTCCCAGTCTTGACTGAGAAGCAAGTACCCCTTGTCCTT
>PVLC010041746.1:0-13252 GCA_004027655.1 Graphiurus murinus | reverse complement strand
TCTAAGTTGTGGAGGGTCTCACAAGTTGCTGAGGTTGGCCTCGAACCTGCAATTCTCCTGTCTCAGCCTCCAAAGTACTGGGATTACAATCATTTGCCACCATGCTTGGCTTATTTTTTATTTTGAAACAAGGTCTCACTAAGTTGTGGAGGGCCTCACTAAGTAGCTGAGGCTGGCTGGGAACCTACAATCCTCCTCTCTCAACTTCCCAAGTACTGGGATTATAAGCATGGGCCACCACACCTGACTATAGAATTCTTAATAATCTTTTTTTTTTTTTTTTTTTTTTTGCGTTACTGGGGATTGAACTCAGGGCATTCTACCCCCAGCCCTATTTTTTATTCTTTATTTTGAAACAGGGTCTCACTAAGTTGCGGAGTGCCTCACTAAGTAGCTGAGGCTGGCCGAGAACCTGAATCCTCCTGTCTCAGCCTCCCAAATGCTGGGATTACAAGTGTGCACCACCATGCCCGGCTTTCTTAATAATTTTTGAACAAGTGCTACTGCATTTTTATTTTGCACTAGCCCTACAAATTATGTAGCTAATCTTCTCTACAGATGTTTATGCATACACACACACACACACACACACACACACACACACGATCTGAAACTATGAAACTGCTAGAAGAAAACAAAGGAGAAATGCTTTCGGACATTTTTCTTCAGGATTTTCCCCCTCCCTTTGGTGCCGATTGAATTTAGAGGCATTCTGTCTCTGAGCTACACCCCCAGACCTATGTATGTATGTATGTATGTATGTATGTATGTATGTATGTATGTATGTGGTACTGGGGATTGAACCCAGGGACATTTTACCTCTGAGCTCCACTCCCAATTTTTTATTCTTCATTTTTTTTTTTTCAGTACTGGGAATTGAACTCAGGGGCATTCTACCTCCGAGCTATACCCCCAGCCCTATTTTTTATTCTTTATTTTGAAACCGAGTCTCACTAAGTTGTGGAGTGCCTCACTAGGTAGCTGAGGCTGGCAGCGAACCGGGATCCTCCGGTCTCAGCCTCCCGAATGCTGGGATTACAAGCGTGCGCCACCACGCCCGGCTTATTCTTCATTTTGAAACAGCATCTCACTGAGTTTTGAAGAGCCTCACTAAGTAGCTGAGGCTGGCCTCGAACCTGTGATCCTCCTGTCTTAGCTTCCCAAGTACTACAGTTACAAGTGTGTGCCACCATGCCCAGCTTTTATTTTTTGTTTTGAAAAAGGGTCTCGCTCAGTTGCTGAAGCTGGCCTCAAACCTGTGGTCCTTCTGTCTCAGCCTCCCAAGTACTGGGTTTATAGGCGTGGGCCGTCATGCTTGGCTAGGCAAGGAATTTTTTGGTGAAGATCCCCAAAGCACATGCAACAAAAGCAAGAACAAATGAGTGGAATACATCAAACAAACAAACAAAAAAACAACTTGTGTCCAGGAAAGGAAATAATCAACAGAATAGGGAGAACACCTACAGAATATGAGAAATGATTTGCAAACTATTCATCTGACAAGGAACTAATATTCAAGAGTATGTAAGGAACTCAAACAACTCAACAGCAAACAAACAAAAAAACACCCAAAATAATAAGATTAAAAAATGTGCAAGTGATGTGAATAGACATTTGTCAAAAAAAGATATACAAATGGCCAAGAAATATATTAAAAGTGCTCAAAATAAATAATCATCAAGCTGGGCGTGGTGGCGCACGCTTGTAATCCCAGCATTCGGGAGGTTGAGACCGGAGGATCCAGGTTCGCTGCCAGCCTCAGCTACCTAGTGAGGCCCTCCGCAACTTAGTGAGACTCGGTTTCAAAATAAAGAATAAAAAATAGGGCTGAGGGTGTAGCTCGGAAGTAGAATGCCCCTGAATTCAATCCCCAGTACCGAAAAAAAAAAAAAAAATCATCAAGCTGAGTGTGGTGGCGCACACTTGTAATCCCAGCATTCGGGAGACTGAGACCAGAGGATCTGGGTTCGAGGCCAGCCTCAGCTACCTAGTGAGGCACTTCTTAACTTAGTAAGACCCTGTTTCAAAATAAAGAATAAAAAATAGGGCTGGAGGTGTAGCTCAGAGGTAGAATGCCTCTGGGTTCAATCCCCAGTACCGAAAAAAAAAAATCATCAGGGAAAGGCAAATCAAACCACAGTGAAGGTGCCCTGGTGTATCCCTGTAGTCCTAGCTAGTCCAGAGGCGGAGGCGAAAGGGTAGTTTGAACCCAGGAGTTTGATAAGAGCCTGGGCAACCTAGCAAGACTTCAACTCAGTGGAGAAAAAAAATTCCAGAAGGGATAAAAACATAGAAATGAACATTTTTGGACCTTTGTATTTAAAATTATCAAATTAATTTCCAGAAAGATCAGTATCATCAGCAAAGTGCAAAAAAGTCCCTCTTCAAGCCGGGTGTGGTGGCGCACACTTGTAATCCCAGCATTCGGGAGGCTGAGACCAGAGGATCCAGGTTCGAGGCCAGCCTCAGCTACCTAGCGAGGCCCTCCGCAACTTAGTGAGACTCGGTTTCAAAATAAAGAATAAAAAAATAGGGCTGGGGGTATAGCTCGAAGGTAGAATGCCCCTGAGTTCAATTCCCAGTACCGCAAAAAAAAAAAAAAAAAAAGTCCCTCTTCATACCTTCTATGACAAAAAATAATTTAATTAAAATATATTTAGTAATTGGGTGAGTTGAAATATTATTCAATTACTTTAATTTCCATTTATTTGAGTACTTGTAAAGGAAGTCTTTAAAGAAATAAATTATCCAGGTGTGGTGGTGCACACCTGTAATCCTGGTACTTGGGAGGCTGTGACAGGAGGATCACAGGTTTGCAGTCAGCCTCAGCAACTTAGTTAGGCCCTGGGTTTTTTTTTGTTTGTTTGTTTTATTTTGTGGTACTGGGGATTGAACCCAGAGGCATTCTACCTTCGAGCCTCATCTCCAGCCCAATTTTTTTTTTATTCTTTATTTGGAAACACGGTCTCACTAAGTTGAGGAGGGCCTCACTAAGTAGCTGAAGCTGGCCACCATCCTGCGATCCTCTTGTTTCAGCCCCCCAAGTACTGGGATTATAAGTGTGCACCACCATGCACTGGCAGGCCCTGTTTTCCAAATAGAAAAAAGTCAGTCTGGTGGTGTAGATTGGAGGTAGAATGCCCCTAGGTTCAAAGGAAGGAAGAAAGGAAGGAAGGAAGGAGGGAGGGAGGGAGGGAGGGAAGGAAGGAAGGAAGGAAGGAAGGAAGGAAGGAAGGAAGGATTAATCATTTTCACTTCTTGGGATTACCCTCAGAATCAAACTCTTCACCATGGTTATTAAGGCACTGGTGTCCAGGTACCCTGCACTCTACCGCAACTCTCATTCCTGTCCCCCCAGCCTATTCTAAACTCTGGCTACACTGAATATTATCCAGTTCCAGAATTTGGCATCCTTTTCTCTTGCTTCTGGCCCTTTAAACATTCTACACGCTATTTCTTTCTTTTTCTTTTCTTTTCTTTTTTTTTTTTTTGGTACTGGGGATTGAGCTCAGGGGCATTCTACCTCTGAGCTACACACTCAGTTCTATTTTAGCTTCTTTTAACATTTTGAGACAGGGTCTCCCTAGGTTGATGAGAGTCTCACTATTTGCTGAGGCTGTCCTCGAACCTGTGATCTTCCTGTCACAACCTCCCAAGTACTGGGATTATAGGCATGTACACCATGCCCAGCTACAGGCTATTTCTGAGCACCTCTTTCTCCTCTCTTGTCTGGCTAACTTCTATTTGTCCTTCAGTCTCGGTGTAAATATCACCTCCTCCTAAAGTCTTTCTTGACACCCAAATTAGGTGGGTGTCCCTGTAACAGGCTCCCAAATTGCCTCCTCCTTTTCTTTCTCCTTCCCTATGCCTCTTCCTCTTTCTAGTAAACTTTTAATTTTGTAATAATAACCTTACTTTTATTGATTTTTATTTATTTATTTATTTATTTTGCGGTACTAGGGATTGAACTCAGGGGCATTCTACCTCTGAGCTATACCCCCAGCCCTATTTTTTATTCTTTATTTTGAAACAGGGTCTCACTAAGTTGTGGAGTGCCTCACTAGGTAGCTGAGGCTGGCCTTGAACCTGCGATCCTCCTGTCTCAGCCTCCCAAATGCTGGGATTACAAGCATGCGCCACCACACCTGGCTTTTTAAAAAATTTTTTGTATGTGTGATGTTGAGGATTGAACCCAGGGACATTCTACCTCTGAGCTATACTCCTGGCCCTATCTGATTTTTTATTTGAAAACAGGATCTGCCTAAGCTGCTGAGGGTCCCACTAAACTGCTAGGCCTGATCTTGAACCTGCAACCCTCCAGTCTCCCAAGTACTGGGATTACAGACATGTGCCACCATGCCCGGCTTGGGATAATTTTAGATTTACAGAACTGCAAAGATAACAGAGACGGTTTCCATATTTCCTTTAACCAGCTTCCCCAAATGTTAACTTTTTTTTGATACTGGGGATTGAACTCAGGGGCATTCTACTGCTGAGCTACACCCCAGCCATGCCCCTATTTATTTATTTATTTATTTATTTATTTATTTATTTATTATTTATTTATTTATTTATATTGGGTATTGGGGATTGTACCCAGAGGCATTATACCTCTGAGCTACACCCCCACCCAATTTTATTTCTTATTTGGAAATAGGGTCTCATTAGGTTGCTGAGAGCCTCACTAAGTTGCTCAGGTTGGCTTTGAACCTGCAATCCTCCTGTCTCAGCCTCCCAGGTACTGGGGTTACAGGTGTGCTCCACCATACTCTGCTGGGTTTTCCCCATTTTGCACATGCTGGCCTTAAACTCCTGTACTCCAGTGGTCCTCCTGCTTCAGCCTCCGGAGTAACTAGGACTTCAGCATGTGCCACTGTTCCCAGCTATGACTAAATAGAAAGCAAGACCTTTCCTTCAAGTATTTCTCAAAAGAGGGAGCACTGCCCTCCATTTTAGGTCTTGCAAAATATCTTATATGTGGTACATTCTCTCAATTGTTTTATTTAAAGCAATAAAGCACTATTTAGAGAATATGCGTTAGCCTGAAATGACCTCACTGATGCTTATAAAGAGCATTAGTTGGAATCAGTAAGAAGAGAGGCAAAGGCATTTAAAAACATTTAGTTTTTTTGTGTTTTCAGGGCTGTAACCTCACAGTAGTAAGGACGGAATGTCCTTGTAAACAGGCTTTTAAAAGCACATGAAGGAAAAAGCAGAAATGGAGACTAAAGACAGATTTCTTAGAAAGTTCACTTTGAAAAGCAAAGCAATGCCAGGTGTGGTGGTGCATGCGTATAATTCTAGGACTTGGGAGACTGAGGCTCTCAGGTTTGAGGCCAGCCTCCGAAACTTATGAGGCCCTCTGCAACTTAGCAAGACTCAGTTTCAAAATAAGAAATAGGAGCTGGATGTGATGGTTCATTCTTTTAATCCCAGTACTTTGGAGGCTGAGACAGGAGGATTGCAGGTTCACGGCCAGCCTCAGCTACTTAGTGAGGCCCTCCACAACTTAATGAGACCTTGTTTCAAAATAAAGAATAAAAAAGGGGCTGGGAGTGTAGTTCAGAAGTAGAATGCCCCTGGGTTCAATCCCTAGTTCCATAAAAAATAAAATTAGGGCTGCAGGTGTAGCTCAGAGGTTGACACACCTGGGTTCAATCCCCAGTACAATAGAAAATAGATAGATAGATAGATAGATAGATAGATAGATAGATAGATAGATAGATAGATAGATGGGGCTGGGAGTGAAGCTCAGAGGTAGAATGCCCCTGGGTTTGATCTCCAGTATCAAAAGAATAAGGAAAAAAGAAAATGAACAAAGCAAAGCATGTGTTGAGGGAAGGAAGCAGAGCGCTTTCCTGGTCCATGCTACTGTTACCTCTTTCCTGTCATGGCTACAATATCCTTCAAAATCATGTCTCTGAACCCTCTGTTGTCTCCCACAGTCTGCTCTCCAATATCCAGAAATATCCTTTCAAAACTCAAGTCTCCTACTTAAAAACTTACAATAGTCTTCCAATTGATCTTTCAATAAAGATAAAAATCTCTAATGATTTCTAAAACCTGAGACAGCAAATCACAGCTCCGGCCTTGCCCATTGTGTCTCTGAGAAGAGGTGGCCCTTTCCTCACACTTCTTCCTTATCTGGGATTGTTCTTATCCCTTCCCTACTCCTCCCCACGTACACAGTAAAAATGAACTCTGTAAGTTTTGTCTGAGGCTATATTTTCTAGAAAACTCAGGCTCAGACCTAGAAAAAAGAGAGGTGTTTTCACAATTCAGTTTCAGAAGGATTACCTTAAACTAGAGCCATACCTTAAGTATTTTTCTTTCTTTCTTTTTCTTTTGTGGAACTGGGGGGTTGAACCCACAGACATTCTACCTCACACCCACAGCCATATTTTTTATTCTTTATTTTGAAACAGGGTCTCACTAAGTTGCAGAGGGCCTCAAGAAGTAGCTGAGGCTGGCCATGAACCTACCACCCTCCTGTCTCATTCTCCCAAGTACTGGGATTACAAGCATGTGCCAACATGCACGGCTTAGATAAGTATGTTTCTACTTCAAAACAGTTTACGTATTAGTATCTGGTAAAATCAAAGACTGGGAGTTATGGCACATGTCTTTAATCCTGGTATTTGGGAGGCTGAGAAAGGAGGATCACAGGTTTGAAGACAGCCTCAACAATGGAGCAAGAACCTCAGCAACTTAGTGAGACCCTGTTTCAAAACAAAACAAAAAAAGGGCTGAGGGTAGAATGCCTCTGAGTTTAACTTCTAGTGCTACATTAAAAAAAAAAGTCGAATAATCATGAAGTAAAAATTGGTAGAATTTCAAGTGAAGATAAAGACTTGCATGAGTTATTATAGTCAGAAAGATCCATGTAAAATCTATTCATTCATTGAACAAAAGCACAAAGAACTAACCAGGTGCTGGAGACCTGCTTTGGTTTGGATGTTGGGTGTCCCCTAAGGGCCCATGTGTTAAAGGCTTGGCTCCGGGGTGCTACTGGGAGGTGGTGGAACCTTTAAGAGGTGGGGGCTAGGAGAGGTCTGTAGGTCATTGAAGGCATGCCCTTGAAAGGGACTGTGGGGCCCCAGCCACACCCTCACTCTCTTTGGCTCCCTGGCTAATGATGTAAAAGGTCTTCCTCTGCCATGTGCTATAGGACCAAAACAATGGGTCCAGCCAATCAGGTACTGGAACCTCCAAAGCAGTGAGTCTAAATAACTTTTCTCTTTATAAGATGACTGTCTCAGATATTTTCTTTTCTTTTTTTTTTTTTTGCGGTACTGGGGATTGAACTCAGGGGCATTCTACCTCCGAGCTACACCCCCGGCCCTATTTTTTATTCTTTATTTTGAAACCGAGTCTCACTAAGTTTCGGAGTGCCTCACTATCAGATATTTTCTTGTAGTAACAGAAAGGTGACAAGATCCCATAGTGAATAAGCCATATGGGCCCTCCCTTCCCAAGGAGTTTCTTTCTCTCCCTCCCCCCCTCATTGTTGGGAACAGAACCCAGGGCCGTGGACATGTTAGACAAGTGCTCTACCACTGAGCTACACAAGGAGTTTAAATACTACTGGGGTAGACAAATAAATGCAAAATGCTTAATCTGCTATCAGAGAATGATTAATGATATGAAGAAAAATAAAGAAAAGGGGTTAGATAGAGGTGAGGTACTCTTTTATGTAGCATGGTCAGAAAAGGCCTCTTTGTAGCCTGGCATGATGGTGCACAGTTGTAATCCCAGTACTTGGGAGGCTGAGACCGGAGGATCGCAGGTTCACAGCCAGCCTCAGCTACCTAGTGAGGCACTCCACAACTTAGTGAGACCCTGTTTCAAAATAAAGAATAAAAAATAGGGCTGGGGGTGTAGCTTGGAGGTAGAATGCCCCTGAGTTCAATCCTTGGTACCGCAAAAAAAAAAACAACAAAAAAAAAACCTCTTTGTGAAGGAAGCCTAAGTAGAGACCAAAATAACGTAAGAGAGGCATTCATGTGCAAGTCTCGGGAGCAGCTTGCATCTGGCCATGCATACTCATGGGTTGTTAGATTAGCTTCAAACTGAGAATACATAATAGAGCAAGGGAAGGAAAAAAACATTTGCCTTTCTTTTCTTTTTCTTTAAATCTCAAAAAGCATCTAAGCCTGAAGCTTTCCTAAGTTCTTCTTGGAGGCTGGTTGTGTTTTTAAAATTGATCAACAATCAGCTGGGCAATATTAAGCTTCCAAAGGGGTTAGAGATCTTCATTTAAAATCATACAAAATTCTGCAGGGCATGGTCCCTCATACCTGTAATCTCAGTACATAGGAGGCTGAGACAGGAAGATCACTGGTTCAAAGTCAGCCTCAGCAATGTTTAGTGAGACCCTCAGCAACTTAGCGAGAAACTGTTTCAAAATAATATATATTTTGAAGTATATATTACACACACACACACACACACACACACACAAACATAAATACACACACACTCACACATATATATATATGGTTGGGGGTGTAGCTCAGAGGTAGAATGCTCCTGGGTTTAATCCCCAGCACTACAAAGTTGAAGATACTTCCTTCTCGAAAACATAATTCATTAATTAATTCATTAATTTTTTCATTCTTTCTTTCTCTCTCTTTCTTTATTTTTTTTGGGGGGGAGGGTGCTGGGGATTGAACCCAGAGGCATTCTGCCTCTGAGGTACACCCCCAGCCCTATTTTTTTTTATTCTTTATTTTGAAACAGGGTCTCATTAAGTTGCAGAGGGCTTCACTAAGTAGCTGAGACTGACCATGAACCTGTGATCCTCCTGTCTCAGCCTCCCAAGTATTGGGATTACAAGCATGTGCCACCATGCCCGGCTGCAAAATTATTTCTAATCTTATTTTAGCCCTATACTTTGCCTATTTTTTGGTACTCTTTTATAAATCTCATACCTATTTAATAAGAGATGTGCTTTGAAAGCAAAGCCTATATATTTTCAGCCTTGTACTGCTTGAAATATCTAGCAGAGTTCCTGAGTAAGCGAATAATTATTTGCTGAATTTAAATTTTTATTTTTATTAACATAGGTACTTTTTGAACAAAATCATCTGACTCCTCAAAATATCTAAACCACAAATAAATGTGTAGTTTAGCCTCTTTTTTTTTTTTTTTTTTTTTGGTGGCACTGGGGATTGAACACAGCGGCATTCTACCTCTGAGGTACACCCCTAGCCCTATTTTTTATTCTTTATTTTGAAACAAGGTCTCTCTAAGTTGTGGAGGGCCTCACTAAGTAGCTGAGGATGGCTGTGAACCTGCAATCCTCTTGTCTCAGCCTCCCAAGTACTGGAATTATAAGCATGTGTCACCATGCCCGGCTTAAAGTTTTTTGTGTTTTTTGTTTTTTTGTTTTTTTTTTTGGTACTGGGGATTGAACCCAGGGGTATTCTACCTCCGAGCTACACCCCTAGCCCTATTTTTTATTCTTTATTTTGAAATAGGGTCTCACTAAGTTTCAGAGGGCTTCACTAAGTAGCTGAGGCTGGCTGTGAACCAGATCCTCCTGTCTCAGCTTCCCTAGTACTGGGATTACAAGTGTGGACCACCATGCCCAGCTTGTGGCTTAGGAATTTTTAAAAAGAATATAAATCATCTAGTTCAGGACCAGATGCATGGTAGTATCTAATAAATTGATGGTCATTCAATCAAGAAATTAGGAATTTTCAAATCTGATCTAAAACCAGGTTATTTGTTCATGCGAAGGATGTACTAATTTGCTAGTTATTTGTTAACAAGCATTTATTGTATGTTATTATCTACAAGAGAACCATGATATCATCCCAAGATGGTTTCTTTAGTCAATGTTTTGAGGTATAATTTATATGTAATAAAATTCACCAGTTTTCAATTCATATATGTATATATATATACATATATATATATAGAGAGAGAGAGAGCGAGAGAGAGAGAGAGAGAGAGAGAGTGTGTGTGTGTGTGTGTGTGTGTGTGTGTGTGTGTGTTACTGGGGATTGAATCCAGGGGCATTCTACCTCTGAGCTCATCCCCAGCCCTATTTTATTATTTATTTATTTATTTATTTATTTATTTATTTATTTATTTATTTATTTATTTATTTATGGTACTGGTATTGGAACCCAGGGGCTTTCTACCTCCCAGTTAGAAAGCCCCCTCCCAGTCCTATTTTATTTCTTATTTGGAAACAGGGTCTTGTTAAGTTACTGAGAACCTCACTAAGTTGCTAAGACAGGCTTCAAACCTGTGATCCTCCTATCTCAGCCTCCCAAGTACTGGGATCACAAGAATGTGGCATCACGCTGGGCTTCATTTTTTATTTTGAAACAGGGTCTGGCTAGGTTGCAGAGAGCCTCGTTAAGTTGTTTAGGCTGTCCATGAACCTGTGATCCTCCTGTCTCATCCTCCCAAGTACTGGGATTACAAGTATATGCTAGCACGCCTGGCTTCAGTGTATATTTTTTTGGCAAAATGTCTACAGCAACCACCAATCAATATGTAGAGTATTTCCATCAGTGTAAAAAATCTCCTTATATCTCTTCAACTTCAATTTCCTCCTTCTACCCCCACCCCTGATAACCACTGATCTGTTTTCTGCAAAAGACACTTTTTATAAAGCAAATCTTTATGAGGACTTTCTGTTTGGAAGTCCTCGAGCTAGATACCTCACAGAACACAAAGATAAGCAAGACTTGGTTTGTACCCTTAAATGGCGAGAAATCTAGTCTTGTTTTGTGTGATTTTGAGATACCTCTTCTACACACAATACAGAGCTGAATTTTAGTATGAATTACGTTCACTAAAGAACAAAGAAGGAGAAATATTGAAAATACTTCCTGAACTCGGAGAAACCTGAATAAAATTGTGTCCCTTCACAAATGTCACTCATTACAATTTCTTTAATAAGGCACACATTTATGATCACAGGATGTCCCAGATAAAATTTCAAAAAATAAACTCTTTTTGAAACTAAATAACATATGTCCTGGGAAAAAAAATACTGTAAACATCATAAGTGCATAGTTTGATCTTTCCAGGTTATTTAATGCCAACCTAGACCAACGCTCCTGATACAATAAAAAAGCAACATCCCAAAGTCCTTGGGTTTCCATAGAATAATTACATCATTGAAAGAAAATAAGAGATAAGAGAACAGGGCTCGGCGAAGGCTCACAAAGAATTGTGGGGATAAGTAGTGAGAAAATGGATGGCATATTAAAATTCATGAGGAAATGCCGGGGTGAAGCTCCATGAATAACAAAGCGATTATTATGCAAGATCAGGTTTTTCTTTCATCATTACAGAAAGACACCAAATCATTCTCATGATCTGCCATGTGTTTTTCCTTTGTCATGAGATGCTGTGACAGGCCTATTAAATGTTCCATGTTTCCCAGGGGAATGGGCACAGTGGAGAGTAACGGTGGTCACCACGTACTGGGCTTTGTATAATGCTAATTGTCAGGGCATTTAGACCAGAGGAAAGGAACACATTTAAAAGGAGAGCGGCATGGCAGGGTGGGCATTTTCTGGCAAAGACAAAGAACTGAATCTTTTCTTAACCCAACTCTCTCCTGCTTCATACTTTCCACTGGCCCTTTCCAGAAGAGACAAAGCTGGTATTGTATTTGGAGCCTCCTTGGTCAATATAATGGGAACTATGGTTTATTTCAAAAGGTGTAAAACATGCAAATTAAGGAACAGTGTTAACACCAGGAGAAAAATAGAATCTGGAATAGTAATCCTATAAAAATGTATATAGAGCAGTCAGAAATTGACCTGCGTTATAATTCCAATATGCAAAGAAATGATTGCTTTTTATTTTCTCTGACAGACCTAATTTTCCTTGCATGCTTCCTCCTTGCTCCATAATGAGAGCAAAAAAACAGCCCAAAATGTAACATTTGCCAACTGAAGGTAACAACCCTTTTTGGTTTAAATAAGTAGTTGCTTCTGAATAATACATTTTCTTTTGTGTAAGTGCGAAATCTTTTACATTTCTTTCCCTGTTTCCCTTCAAAATAATGTCTATGTATAGAGGGATTTGTGGCTTTGTATTGGCAAGGAGAGGAGGGGCCTCACATCCATGTATAGGGTCTCAGAATCAGATCTGTTTCTTCAGCGGAGTGGCATGCATGTCCATGGACAAGTGGTCCTTGGGAACCTCTCCGAGGTGTCACAAGTCTTACCTGGCCTTACAGGAAAGAGAGATAAAGGAAATTTCTGACTTCAACATTTGAGGCTGCTCACTCTTTGGGCCTTTTCTAAAAGTTGAATTTCAAAATGACTTACAGAATAAATCTCTATTTGAAGTTTGAGATGGGTTCCCTTTTAGGAGAATGTATTCCAATTCTTATGTATTTTATTTTATTTTTAGTTTTTGTGGTACTGGAGATTGAACCCAGGGGCATTCTACCTGAACTACACCTCCAGCCCTTTTTATTTTTTGTTTTGACAGAGTCTTGCTAGGTTGCCAAGAGTCTTGCTAAATTGCTGAGGCTGGCCTTGAACCTGTGATCTTCCTGCCTCAGCCTCCCAACTACTGGAATTATAGGTATTTAATCCCTAGTACCAGAAAATATTAACTATTAATATGAGACTAACTATTAATCATTAATATGGAGTTTCTCTAGTAAACAAGGTATCAGTAAACAAAGATTGCCATTTTCCTACTACAGGCTTATACGGTTTTGAAATATATTTTTTCCTCATTGTAATTACATGTAAATTTAAAATTTTTTTAGTTAATTTTGTCCATTTTTCCTTGGATCCTTCTCTCTGATGGGAACTTCATGGTTATCAAGTATATTTTCTTCACAATGGTAAAATGGACAAGAACTTATTTTTGCTTCTCTTTTACATTTAGAGAAACAATATCACTTTCTTTTTATTCATTCAGTGTTTACCCTTAAATTTATACTCCCAGTACTTGGGAGGCTGAGACAGGATGATCGCAGGTTCAAGAACAGTCTCAGCAAGCAGTGGGACTCTCATCAATTTAGCAAACCCTGTTTCAAAATAAAAATTAAAAAATTGGGCTCAGAGCAATACCACTACTGGGTATATACCCACCAGAATGGAAACCAAATTATCAGAACGATGCATGTGTATCTATGTTTATAGCAGCTCAATTCACAATAGCCAAACTATGGAAGCAGCCAAGATGTCCAACCACAGATGAATGGATTACAAAACTATGGGATATGTACACAATGGAATTTTACTCAGCCATAAAGAAGAAT
>PVLC010041745.1:0-13269 GCA_004027655.1 Graphiurus murinus | reverse complement strand
GTTTGCTAAAGCATAAAAGAACTCCAAACTTTGTATTATACAAGGTTGGACAGTTTTTACCTTACCTTTTACTAATTTTAGTTCTCAAACATGTGATGTGAATAAAACTCATACTGCTTGCCATATGTTATCATTTGGATCTTGTGTGACACCCCAAATGCCCAGGTGTTAAATCCTTGGTCCTTAGGGTGGTGTTATTGGAAGGTGGTAGAACCTGATAGGACGTCTTTAGGTCATTAAGAATGTGCCTCTGAGGAGGATGAGGAGACCCTCCTCATCTTCTCTTTTGCTTCCTACACATAAAGTGAGTGTATTTGCTCTGCCACAGGACCAAGTGATGGGACCAAACAATGATGGGCCAACATTTCCAAAAACTGTGCCAAAATAAACCTTCTCTCTTTTAAGTTGATTATCTCAAGTATTTCATTAGAGTTGTGAAAAGTTGAAGAGCATGTGGTTCCTATTGTATTTACTCTTCTTATAGTAGTCTAGCGTCTAAACAATGGCAAAACCAAAATTTGCTTATTTAAGATATGACCATCAAGTGAAGTGTACAGTGGTCAGACAACCAGAAAACACATGAAAACAAGTGAGATAATGGTTTTTGATTGTTATGTGTAGAGAAAAGATTAGGATTCTTTATTCCTATGCAAAATTGTTTTTAAATTCTAAGATATGCCAATTAATTTCTTTTTTTTTTTTTTTTTCGTACTGGGTATTGAGCCCAGAGGCATTCCACCTCCAAGCTACACCCTCAGCCTGATTTTATTTCTTATTTGGTACAAAATCTCACAAGGTTGTTGAGAGACTCACTGAATTGCTGAGGCTGGCTTTGAACTGGCAAACCTCCCATCTCAGCCTCCCATGTACTGGGATTACAAGCGTGCACCACCATGCTGGGCTCCATTTTAACTTTTTAAAAAATCTTTCATTTTGTTTTCCCACTATTGTTTCTTTTCAAAACAAATAGCTAAATGCATTTTTTTTTGGAGAGAGTGACTTTGTTGTTCATAGTCTGTTTAGATTTTTTTTAAAGTAAGTATGTTTATAAAATCTAATTTGTTTACCTCTGAGAGATTAGCAATAAGAAACTTAAGTACGGCTGGGCGTGGTGGCGCATGCTTGTAATCCCAGCATTTGGGAGGCTGAGACTGGAGGATCCAGGTTTGCAACACAACTTAGTGAGATCCTGTTTCAAAATAAAGAATAAAAAAACTAGGGCTGGGGGTATAGCTAGTAGGTAGAATGCCCCCAGGTTCCATGCCCAGTACTGCAAAAAAAAAAAAAGAAAAAGAAAAAAACAAAGGAAGAAACTTAAGTATTACACACATTAAAGAGATTCAGAGAAAATTTAATGGATTAGCATATTACAAAATTTCTTCATTATTAATTTCCTAAAAATATGTTACTACTCAATACAAAGATAAGATTATCTGTTAAAATAGACATAATGCATAATCATATCTGATATAGGTTATTATGAAACTAATGTTAAATATAGATATCCAGTCATTTCAAATGTTTAATATGTCAAAAAGACCAGTTTACCTTGCACAGGTACTTGCTACTTGGCCTCCCAATCAGCCTTTCTAGAGAACCTGTCAGGTTGTTGTATAAATATTTGCTAAGTTACTTTCTCTTCCTGAAGCCTCAGAGCGCTTACCAGTATATGAGGCCTCTCCAAGGAAGTGTTTCAACTTTGAAGGTTAGTTTTGAATATTCAATAAATCAGATAAGTGACATTTCTGAGCCTAACGCTAGACACTTAAGATTTTAACAGTAGTTCTCTTCTATGAACGTAAAATTTTTAAGGTGGTAAAGCCATGACTCTCACCAAATGTAAAATGAACATCTATCAGAGATTTTATTTAGCTGGTTAATTAGTAAGAAAATGGGAAAGATAAATAGTAATTCAAACAAAAATGTCTTTAAGAGATTTTTTTTTTTTATTCTCTACTGGTCAAAATCCATTCATATGTCTATGGAAAGGAAGCCTGCAACACTACTTCCCCACCTAGTGAGTTGTAAGATAGCCTCATCAATAAAAGACTGTCAAAGGTTCAGCACTCTACAACCAGGTAACTCCAGAAAGCTTGGTAGAAAATGTCCAGCTCTTCTCTGAAAAGACTCCTAGGAGCTTCATTTGCAAGCCTTTTTTTTTTTTTTCTTTTAGCTTGTGTGTGTGTTTTACAAGGGATTGAAACCAGGGGCATTCCATTCTACCTCTGAACTACACCCTCAGCCCTGTTTATTTTTTATTTTGAAACAAGGTCTTGCTAAGTTGTGAAAGTCCTCACTAATTTACTGAGGCTGACTTCCAACCTGTGATCCTCCTATTTCATCCTCCCAAATACTGGGATTACAGCTTCCCCCCCCCACACACAATTCTTTGTCCATTTCCAAGTCAATATTTTTCAGATACTTATTTTTCCATAACATCTATCTGCAAGAGAAACTTTATTAATCTTTGTTTCCTCATACTTAGTACATGCTTGGTATCCTGAAAAATGTTGGTTTCATTAATTAATAGCCATTTCCCCAACACAACTTTATTATATGCAGAAAAGCTTTCTCATGCTTCCTATCCTCCATTCAATTATCTCACATGGAGCACAGAAACAATGGCGATCACAACATTATTTTCAATTTAATAAATATTTAATGAGCCCCTACTACATGCTTATTGAAAATAAGGAAGAAAGCTAACTGTGGTGACATGGTTTTTATCTATTTACTTTTCCTTTTGGATGGTATGCTGCACTTTGCTTTCCTATCCTCTTTAACACTATTACCATGGAAACACTTTTTGAGTTATAATTCTACTTTTTAGAGGAAGTTCTAGTCTCCGAGCACCAAGGGACAATATAAGAATACTAAGTACCTCCAACTGGTTTATATTGTCATCCTGCTAATAGGTCTCTCAACACACTCATGAAGTATTATTGATTGCTCCAAGAAACAGAACAAAACCAAGGAGGACAGGACAGAATCGTGAGGTCACACATGTTTAGAGGGACCCATCCGCTGCTCTATTGTTTAGTTTCAGGATCACTTTTCAAGCCCACCCTGACTTTCCCTTCTCTTAATGAATCAGCATACTTTTTATCCATTGGAGGTTCTCACCCTTAAACTTTGCTTTAAAGTTATCCTCGTCCTTACATGTCCCAAGGGATTGTAGGAAAGAAAGAGATTAACACTTTCTAGAGTCCCAGGATAAATTCAGGTTATTTGAATAAAGAGGCCACCAATTGGGTCCACTACTTGAAATGAAATGTAGCTCAGAAAGGCTAACTAATTTACCCATAATTACAAGGATGTCAGATGAAGGATTCAAGTTTAGGATTCAAGGTTTACACAGAAAACATAGTGCTGATAGCTTAGGCAGTTAAAAAAACAAAAGCAAACAAACAAACAAAAAATGTGTTTGCATTAAGGTAAACAACTTTCTGTGCCTTTGAGTAAGTTCTTTAATTTTCTATAACCTCATGGATTTTTCCTAGAAATAGTAGTAATAGGATGGTTCTCATAAGGTAGGGTTTAGAATTAAAATAGATACTATCTGAAAGCCATGTTGTAAGCTTTATCTTACAATAATTTTTTGCTAGTTAATTTTGTCTATCAAAGCTTTTAAATAATTACTTCAAACAAGGAACCAAACAAGTATTAGCAAAATTAACACACATGAAGCAGTTACACAAGTTAAGGCATTTATGAAGTTCCTAAAAGACTACAGGATTGTAACTAGAAGTATACATGGTTTCTGCTTTCAATGATTTTTCTTTTTTATTGAACAGAAGGTAGAATTCACTAATCATTTCCATCAGCTCTCCACTCCAATTCACCCTTAATTCCCACCCTTTCATTAAGTGACACTTAACTCCGTATTTTAGGAAATGCCCCTTCTTAGCCCTGAACCATTCACAGGATCACTTGACTCAACTGTGTAATTTTCATTTTCAGGGAAGTGACCTCCATTTCAGTAGTCACAGCTCAAAGAGAACTAGAAAAAGATCTCTTATGTACATACCTCTCACTTCAGAGTTTAAACACAGTATATTTTTTAACATTTCTTCTTTGTGTGCAGTCTTAGAAAGATCCTTACTCTTTGTGCATGTTCCCACCTGTCCTGAGGAAGAGTCTAAGGGTCTGAGTGGGCTCAGTCCTTGTGGTGATCTGTATCAAAGCTGTTTTTTCCTAGGACTCATTTTCGATTTTCAGCCTCCTATTCCATCAAGCTCAGCAGGGCCAGAACATTCCCATTGATTTGAGCCCTAAACTACTGGCCCCGTTCATTATTTTCAGTTTATCAAGAAACCAAATTATGCCAGATCTTCCATTTCTACTGCTGATAACATGTTTTAGCTCCACAATAAGTTTTGACTGAGACATATTGACTCTTCTTTCTTTCCCCATAATAGGCAATTAGTAAACCCTTATTCAGACCATTAGCGCTAGTTGTCACAAACTCATGAAAAAAGAGAAAAATGTTCTAAGAAATGTCCACAGACAGGAACTTCATCCATGTTATAATTTATAAATCTTTTAAAAATTTAATCTATGTTAAAAGGTTAAATTAATTTTCAAATAAATTGTAATGGGAGTATGACCAGTCTGAGAACTCAACTACCCACCTCCTCAGTAAACTCCTAATCTTGGGAGGGGCCGAGTTACCAAGTCTTGAAGGCATTGTTTAATAATTCCCAACACAAGACTTTTGGAACTGGAAGGGTATATTAATACAGGAGGATATCAGTATGCTCAATAACTGTGCTGTAGTGATTTTGAATAATATGGCCATTTGCAGAGAGGGTAGAGAAATGTTTTAAGGTAGTACTGGAACATGTCCTCAGGCAGTCTGTCCTTGCCAAGGCAGGACACAGAAAGAGGCACTAGTCAGCCCAACAACTAGAAGGAAAAAGCCTTAAAAATTCAATAGAATATAGTTTTTTGTTTGGTTTGGTTGGATTTGGGTACTGGGGAATGAACTCAAGGGTATTCTACCTCTGAGATATACCCTCAGCCCTATTTTATTTTTTATTTTGAAACAGGGTCTCACTAGGTTGATGAGAGTCTCACTACTTGCTGAAGCTGTCCTCAAATCTGTGATCCTCTGGTTTCAACCTCCCAAGTACTGGGATTACAAGTGTGCACCACCATGCCCAGCTAGAGTATAGTTTGTTTTGTTTTGTTTGTTTTTTATTAAATATAGTAAATTTAGAAAGATACCAAAGAGCCAAGCACAGTGGCACAGTTCTGTAATTCCAGTACCAGGCGGGCTGAGACAGGAGGATCTCAGGTTTGAGGTCATCCTCGGCAACTTAGCAAGACTCTATTTCAAAGTAAAAAATAAAATGGGGCTGGGAGTGTAGCTCAAAGGTATAATTCCCCTATTACCATGAGAGAAAAAAAAATTATAGAAACCAAAGGTCCTGGAAAATATTAAAATTTATTTTATGCTCAGTCCAAAACAGCAGACATTATATGCTATTTTTAAATATTAGCATCCAACAGAAAAAAACAAGGGTCAATTTGATATAACACTACAAGTATACATGTAGTACTTGCTCTATGACAAGCACTGCTCTATTTTTTTTTTTTTTAATTTCTTCATCAGTTCATTGAATCTTCAAAACAAGTCTGTGAGGTCAGTTGTGCCATTTTCCCCTATTTTATAGATTAAGTAGCTGGGAGACGGATACATTAAATCATGTTCCTCAAGTCACACAGTTTGCAGAATAAGCATTTAGTCACACAGTTTGCAGAATAAGGCCATAAAACACATGTTCCTAACATACACTTGCCCTTCTATTTCCTTAATAATCTTCTTCCATGAAATTCCTGTTTTATTAGCTCTTATAACTACAATATTTCTCTTGAGTTTTATAAAAAGAGATTTTCTCAGAAAACATAGTAAACTAGTTAAAATCCTGGAATCCGCTCCATGATTTAGGCTAAGCAGGGTAACTGAAGTTTTTTCCCCCCACTCTGTTTAACAGTAATAATAATATTCCTACTCTTTTTGGCTATTATAAGGAAATTAAAATGTAAAATGCTTAAGATTGTCCTTGACACATGGTATATCTATACCTCGGTGTAGATTTATCTTTAGATACAGACTTAATAGTAGATATACACATATAGGTAGAGAGATTGATAGATATAGGTAGCTGTCATTACAAAAAGTGCTACATTTATTATTTTAGAAATGAAATGAGAGTCAAACATTGAGGTATATGCTTTAGTTACAAACTTTTTAAACTCCAAATATGGAATCCAAATTTCTATAGAGTCTTTTAGCACTCAAAAGACCCCATATCTCAAAAGGTCCTAAAAAACACAATATTTTTGTTAAGTTTTCAAGAACTATAAATAAGCAGAAAGGTAAAAATAAATACTCATACTTTATTTTAGGGCTAATAAACATCAGAAGTCTCCTTCTTTATTCTTCAGCTGTTACTTCCTAAAGCTGCTCTTTCTGTCAATTTTTTCCTCAAATGTCTCATCTACCCACTGCTCCTCCCTCTTTCTAATTTTATTACTCAAATCTCTATTTATCAGGATTATCTAGTAGCCATTCACCACTAAAGCCCACACCAATAATTTTTGTTCTACCACTTAATATTCTCTGTAATAAATGTGATAGCTCCTACAGGAGATCAAGTACTTCTCCAAACACATTCATCTGCCTTGTCTTGTGTAAATGTGCTTTGCATTTGCTCATTATTCAAAAATAATTCTCTGAGTTCAGGAAAATCTGAGGCAACATTGATTGTGTTTGCTAAAACTGCTACTTTTCAGTAAGTCCAAATATTTTAAGCAAGCAACATGACTGTGTTCTCAGGTGAACTTGAACTCTCGGTGGGCCTTTCCTTTATATTCAACCATTTACACCAGTAGAATCAAAGGCACTCTCAATTAGCCTCCAAGTAGAGGCCAAGATCTTGGCACTGGCAAAGATGATTCCAAACCTTATTTAATCTCTTTGTGTTAAAGTTGGTTCATATGTCTAAAACATATTATTCCAGCTCTTAAGTATGCCATAGAGTATTAAAAGTTAATTTTTAAGTTATACAAAGGAAAAACCTAGAGCAACAGCAAAACTGAGATTTGTTGCTCTCAGGATAGAGTCTAATTCAGCTGCAACAGCGAGATTGGATGAGTGTTTTCTAAAAACATGAACTCCCACACAGTACAAAAAGCTTCTGTAAGTATGCATGAGCTCTGCTCATTGACTAAAAAATGCTTTGCGTTTCAAGGAGCCGCAAGCAAGACTCTGAATCATGAGTACTGAAATTTTCCAAGCTGCTTGAGATAAACTCATTTCTAGTGTTGTGAACACTACTTGACACCAAATAAAACTTCTCCTTATATGAGAGTTAAACTGCAAACAATCGTTTTCTTGGTCTTCTGCATAACAGCCTAGTGAGTCTGTCTGAGTCCATGAGAAGTACTGCAATCCCTGTGGGCTCTTGTCACAAGCTACTGTGCTTTGAGGCTTCATGCTGTCAGCAATGAGTGGAGGGAAGCTTCATTTGAATTATATTATTGGATTCGATCAAGGAACTATGTTTTGTCTGCCTAGAAACTGACACCTATTGAAAAGGTACAATTTCCATATATAGAAGCACTAGCAAACTATACATTTTTTACTGTGGCTGTCAGTATAGGTCTGATACATGAAAGTTATGTCTACACAAGACAATAGATCAAAATATGTAGTTTTGGTTAATGACTTCCAAATTTCCTGAAGGTCTGGCTTCTGAAGTTATTTGTTAATAGCCTTTTTGCTCTGTACTTTCCAAATTTTCTGTACGAAACAATGTTTTATCTTCAACCTATAGTGCTTGTTATAATTGCAAGAAGAAGGAATATCTAAAATGGCTACTGAGCTTGTAGTATACAAACATATTTCTGGGCATTTAGTATCTCTCATGCTAATACAATGTCCAATGGTTCATAATCTCAATTTCTAGAAAATATTGCTGGATTTTAATGTAACTTTTGTATGTATAATGTAATACACATGCAGTTAACTTTCTTTAAGAACGTAGAAACTTGAAATCAGAAATTTTTAATTTAAGTTCTGGTTCCACTATTTATTAGCTAAAGAATTTTAGAAAAAAGAGATTATCAGAGTCTAAAGTTTCTTTTGCTACCATTGTATGGAACAAATGAAACACTGCATGAGAAAATATTTTTGAGATGATATTATCATACAAGTGCTTATAATTATTATAATCACCATTTCTTTCTTTTTTTGTGCAGTACTGGGGGGATTGAACGCAGAAGCATACTACCTTTGAACTACAACCCCAGCCCGATTTTGTTTCTTATTTGGAAACAAGGTCTCACTAGGTTGCTGAGAGTCTCACTACTTGCTGAGGCTTTCCTTGAACCTGCGATCCTCCTGTCTCAGCCTCCCAAGTACAAGGATTACAAGTGTGTGCCACCATGCCCAGCTATAATCACTATTTCTTATAGAGAAATAATTAGAAAATATGATTTCTGGCTCTTACTTTACCCTTCATATATTGTTTTTCTGTCAAGTTAAGTACTTGGTTCTTGTGTGTTTTTAAAGGCTTTTAAAATACAACATAAAAGCAAATGTGTGAAACTCTGAAAATTTTGCTATTCAAAGTGTCAGCTAGTTCATAGTTGCACTCACAGCCCAATTGCAGGGCCAGGAAGTGTTTTATTCCTCATTTAAGTATTTGACTTCATTCCAACCTGACCCAATTCACTTGACACCATCTGAACTGCAGGTGGCTAGTTAGTTGTGTAATTACAGTTCCACGGTTTCGGTTTAATACTATGGACTCAATTTAGTTGTACAAAGAGAACGCAGATCACCACATAGATTAGTTCTTTAAAGACTTTTGATCCTTTTGTATTTTAATAAATTTTCCAAATGCTATTATTGCTTCTCTTAAAGACTTGATTCCTGAAAGCTTTTGTTCTTTACAAGCTTAATATCTGCTGAAGAAAGCTGCAGAAAAATGTTCAATAATGGAAATACTAAGCCTTCATTCTCATAATCAACATAAGCCTTGAGTCTTTATCAAACCTTTATCAACTGTTCATTACATTCTATCCTTTAAGCTCATGCTGACTTCATGACTGAACTCTTCATATTTCTTTGTTTTGCTTTAACAAACATTGTGTGTGTGTGTGTGTGTGTGTGTGTGTGTGTGTGTGTGTGTTGACTTTTAGAGTGATAGCTATTTTTATTGTTTTACTTTTATATAGATTTTATTGATATTCAATATTAATACTTGTTTTCATTTCCACAACATACACATACAACTATCAAAGTTTATCACATAGAATGAATTCCATAACTCATTTTACAGTTGTTATAATTTTTCTATAGTTAAATGTATCTAAAAAAGCATTTAATAGTCACTGGTTGTTTCCCACAGTACTTACTTTTTAACTTTTTGTTTGTTTTTTTTTGTTCTGGAGATTGATCTCTGGCACATTCTACTTCCAAGATACACCTCCAGCACTTTTTGTTTTTAATTTTGAAACAGGGGCTTGCTATGTTGCTGAGGGTCTCACTAAATAACCGAGGCTAGCCTTACACCTGCAATCCTCCTGTTTCAGCCTTCCAAGTATTCGGATTAAAAGTATATGCCATTAAGTCTAGACTTCTACAGTATGTTTAAAGATTGCTATTAATTTGTCTCCACCCTAATATGTGTGCATGAAAGGCATCTTCTTGTGATTTATTTTTGTACCTCAAAAGTCAAGTCATTGGGAGCAAAAATCATAAAGGTTCTTTGAATTAAAATGCCTTTGTGTTTGTTCATTTATTAATCCACTTTGTTCAACAGCCATTCGTTTGGGATCTACTCTGCTCTGGGAAACAATCTTGCTGCTACACGAAGGGACAATATCACACAAGACATACCCCAACTTTCACAGAACTCATTGTCTAATTAGTAAGATAAATGCTAAAAACACAAAATTAACTACCTTAAATAACATGACATGTAAGAACCGACCTGTCTGTTACTTTCTCTACCTCAAAGACTGAGGGAAATTACAGAAAGAGTGAAATTTGAGCTGAATTTGGTCTGAATATCACGAGACCAAAAAAAAAAAAAAAAAAGTTAAAAAATGGAAATAAATAAAAGGTAGAAATGTCATTTGAGACAAATATATTGTTGCCTTTGGACAATCCTTGTCCTGGCCTTTCTATAGTATAAACAAGGTAGAGTATTACCTTCTTTTGTGGTGTGTAAATCTCTGAAAATATTTGCAGACTTGATGTCTTAAAGGATCTTGCACTCATATCCAAAACCTGGCTTCATATTAAGATTCTTTCAACCTCATAACTGCATAGTTTGAAAAACTATTTCAATTACTTAAGGTAATTAAGAAACTCCAGAAAAGAATAGCTATTAATATATTTAATAATTTTAAATGTACTTATTACTCGTAGAGTCACATTACAGATTCACCCTTTATGCTTTACAAGTGGCTATGTATAAACTTGCACATTGTGTTGTGATATGTAAAAATAATTTGACTTTTGCCTTTTTGAATATGCTGTAAAATTTTAAACAGCAAGTACCAAGTATAAACTTTGAACTTTGATAACCTTACTCTAGGTTTTCTATCAGCCATATTCTCTCAGCTCTTCTTTTTTCAATATGTTTCACTTCCAGAATTTCAGAAGTGTCAGGAAATCTTATATGAGTAAGTAAAATACAATTTTAATGGAGTCGCACTTTGGCCATGGTTTGTGTCTTATTTTGTCTATGTCTATGCCAATACTAAGGGCATTTCTATCTTTGAACTCTGTCCTTGTAGGGTTCTGTGTGACAGGTGCTTAGCAATATCTGTCAGGGTTGTATTCCAGTGATATTTTGACTGCTAATCTGAGCAGATTTTGCTGGAACATGCAACATCCTAGGGTCACATGCCTTAAATACTCATGCTAATGGTACCTCTTGCTCATCTGCACAACCTGTCATTTTATGGTCAAATTTTTACTTTATTTTATTTCCAAGTTTCCTCATTTTTAATGTTCTATTTCTAATGACATGACTAAAAATAAATATACAATGGTAAAGCATTTTATATATAGAATTGCTCAAGTAAGGTTTCCCTGGAGCAGATTGTTTTCATTCCTTTTAACAAAATCAATAGCCCATCTGAACTTACATCCTTTTATCTTCCCCCAAAGAAATGGCCTGAATAGCAATTTTTAAGCATTCTCTATACAGAAAAATGCAGGGGAATGTCCTATAGTTTGATAGTATGGCTCTGTTTAGAATATGCCTTAAGCTGCAGCACCTCCTACATGAAACACTCAGAAAGTGATGAGGACAACAGAAAACTGACCTCCCCTTTTTTTCTTGACCTACACCTTGCTCTTCTTGCTCCAAGATACTCCAAAGTTAATAATATTCAACAATAACTATAAAGCTACCAAATTAATATGTAAATTGTACCTGAAGAAGACAGTTCTTATTTCTCACTTATCTCCTATGTTTCAGACACTTTATGGTTTTATTGCAATATCAGAATTTTATAAAAGTAAGTCTTTCTATTCCATTTATATTTGTGGAGGAATCAGTGCTAATTCCAAGTTGAGCTCCTTGCCCATGTTTTTATTTGGTGGAACCAGTATTCTAAGGTGGCTCTATCCAAAACCATCACTCTCTTCATTGCAGAGTCCTATAGCTAGACATTTATAATAATGGATTAGAAAAATAATTTTATGCTAAAAATCAATGAAGAAACTTTGGTGAAGAAAATAAGACCAAAAAGAGACACTAGATGAAGAAAAATTTCAGTAAAACTGACTATTCAAGTATATCTCATTGAAATGAAACATATTTCCATGATGTTAAAATTCTTAGAGTAATTCATTTTTTCAAATTAGCCAAAATTTTATGAACATCCATAATATGCCCCTGACATCCTAATAGATGATAAGATATATTGACTTCAAAGGGGAACTATGGAGAGCTTCCCTTCTGGGCCTAGCATCAGGGAAGAGGAAATAGTACCACAGGTCCCTGAGGTTGAAAAATAAATCTATAGGCACCATTGGATTCTATAAATAAAAACTACAAAACTCTTACTCCTTTGGAACTTTTCCTTAAAAAATCCATAGCTATGATTCCTGTATCTTTATTACTCTAACAAGGGCTACCCAACTATGATTCTACTCACCAAAATTTCTTAACGTCATTAGTGTGATTTTCAGTAGGGAAATGTACATGGGGTCATATAATTTCGTTGTTACTAAATGGGGATTGCCAGTAATTTTTCTAAACCTTCCTTTTTGGCAGAAGACATAAATTGCTTAATGCGACACCCCACAGTTTATGTAGTCTGTGTGTCATATTCTCAAAGCTGTTATCTTTGTAAGTCTAACCAGTATATATTTTCACTCATTTATTCCCCGACAAATAAGAATGGAACAAATAAATTATATTCCATGCAATCATCTTTGACTCCTCTCCTTTATATCTTACATTCAGATGATTAACTAATTTGTTTGATATAATTGATGCAAAATCAGCACAGAAATTATTACCTCCACTGACACCATTCTAGCATATGCCATCATTGATATCTTTCCTGATGAATTTCCAAAAACTCTTAATGAAATTTTTCTGCTTTTACTTTTGTCTCCTCTATAGTCTATTCTAACAAAAAATACAGAAATCCTCAGATCATTTCTCATCATCTTCTCTGAATCTCTGCTTCATTTATACCTAAATCGAATTACTTCTTGAGGTCTACAAGTCACACAGGATCTGCTCGCCTTCTGTTTTCCTGATCCCATTTTCACCACTCTTTTATTCTGTTCCAGCTCTAGCACCCTCTTTACTGTTTGTCTAATGTAACCATCGAGTCCCCACCTCAAAGTCTTGACACTTGCCCTTTTCTCTATTGGAATGCTCTGCTCCCAATTATTCAGAGCACATCCCATCAATTTATTTATATCTGATTTCAAATATCTACTTATCCAGGGACATTCTTTGCCTATCCTTCATAAAATACCACCTCCTTTCTTCCTTTAATTCCCTGAGGCTCCTGTTTTTTTTTTCCCTAATAACACAACCACACTTTAAATATTATATAAATATTGATTGATTGTTCATTTTCCTCCATCAGAATAGAAGCTTATTGAGGACAGAGATATCTAGTTTGTTCATTGCTATTTTCCTCACAGTAACAGCACCTACTGTGTGACATATATTACTTGCATAGTTGGCATTAAGTGACACCTTGCATAATTTTTAGATT
>PVLC010041744.1:0-13247 GCA_004027655.1 Graphiurus murinus | reverse complement strand
AGAAGAACAAGAAGAACAAGAACAAGAAGAACAAGAACAAGAAGAACAAGAGGAGGCAGTAGGTGCACTGTAATTGTACCTGATCCTGAGAGTTCCCATGATGAATTCGTGTCTGTACACGGTATTCCATGGTCTGTCTCCTTCCCATCCCTCCCCTTCCCTGTCCCTCCTCCCTCTCCCAATCCCCTTTCACTCTTCAACTGGATTTTCACCATGTCTCTTTTCTTTTTGCTCTGTAGCTTCCACATATGGGAGAAAACACACAACCTTTGGTTTTTCTGAGACTGGCTGATTTCACTTAGGCATAATACTCTCCAGTTCCATCCATTTCCCTACAAGTGACATATTTTTGCTCTTCTTTCTGGCAGAGGAAAACTCCCATTGTGTGTATATACCACAATTTTCTTCATTCCTTCATCTGTCCATGGACACCCAGGCTGGTTTTATAACGTGACTACTGTGCATCTTGCCGCTATAAACATGGATATGCATGTATCACTGTAGTATTCTTACTTTAATCCTTTTGGAAAGATACTGAGGGGTGATATATATGGGTCTTATGGTGATTCCATTTCTAGTCTTTTGAGGAGCCTCCATGGCAGTCGTACTAACTTAAAATCATGGTGGGAATTTTCTGCCTGCCAACGGGTTTATTAGTGGACATCAAACTCATGATGAATGAGACACTCAATGCTGGGGTTTTCACAAAAGTTCCCACTGTGACGCAGAATGCACTATGGGGTGTCACAGACACTGTCAATGCTTCAATTATAGCTTGTAGTTTTATATATTTCATCATGAGAAAGGTCTTGTTGCTTCTGGTCACCCACCTATGACGACTGTCTCTAGGAGCAGCCTCCACAGAGGTGGGTGTCGCAGTCGGGATCCCCCTGCCCTGGGGCAGCCTCATTCTGAGGCACATGTTTTATAACACGCCCCCTACTGCAGCCTCCCCTTCCCTGTATCACTCCTTCACCTCCAAATGGTGTTTCCTGCACATTATCAATCAACTACTTGTGCTCAAACTTTGGGGGTTGGGGGTTACCTCTAGAAGACCCAACCCGAGACAAGTTGGCAGTCAGAGAAGTGGCAGAGGAGTGTAGCTGGACGGCATGCGGGCTTGGCTTTCTCGCCATGCCGTGCAGTGGGTGGGATGCCCCCCACCCCACAGGCAGCCTGGTTAAAGTCCCTACTTAACCACTGCCCAGCCCTACCTCCAGCCATGCAACCCTCTCACCAGAATGAATGGAGGCACCAAGGGACTCGAATCTGATTCACAAGGTAGGCGAGAGCTGCTTCTTGTTCAAATCCTCAATGAACTCATACAACTCACTTCTCCCAGAATTAAAATTAAAAATATGTTCACAACTTGTCACAGAGTATTCACCTACCAAAAAAAAAAAAGATACTTTTTCTTGAAAATGTGCAGAATAATTTATATATATCCATCTTATTAAATCCCCACAAAGCCAGGCATGGTGGTGCATGCTTGTAATCCCAGCATTTGGGAGGCTGAGACTGGAGGATCCGGGTTGGCAGCCAGCCTCAGCTACCTAGTGAGGACCTCCACAACTTAGTGAGACCCTGTTTCAAAATAAAAAAATAAAAAATAGGGCTGGGGGTATAGCTCGGAGGTAGAATGCCCCTGAGTTCAATCCCCAATACCGCAAATAAATAAATAAATCCCCACAAAAGCAAGATAGGTTTATTAGTATCATCTCCTCCCACCCCTTGTATTGATAAAAGTTATTTACCCAAGATCACCCATAAATAACTGGTAGGGCAGAAGATCTAATCCAGGTCTTCGGAAGCCTGTACCCCTCCCACAACAGCACCCTGCGTCAGAAGGGCGGTACATACTGCTGACCACCAGTGCATGGCTCTCCCAAGGTCACGGGCAGCAGAGCCAGTGTCCAGAACACCGAGGACCAGAGCATGATCCCTGAGAAGGCCTTGCAAGGACTGGCTTCCACTTTGAAGGGCTCCGCAACTCAATGGCATGCCGCTTTGCCACCCACTTGCCCCTCCGAGAAAAGCACAGTACCTCCTATTCAAAGGAAGAGGCGACAGGATTGATCAGAAAGAGAATTTTTATCTGATGTCATTCTCATCCCTAGCATTGTACCCTGCTATATTTAGATAAATGCTACACGCAGCCAAAGAGGCAATAAAAGCAAGCTAAAAAGGTACAAGACCCGTGCCAGGAAACAAGAAGCTGCAAGTTCTCATTCTTTGCCTAATGAATGATAATTTTAAAAAAAGAAACCAAAAAACAAAAACAAAAACAAGAGACAACGAAAACAAGCAGTCTCAGCAGGCACGATGGTACTTTCAAGTCTGAGGCATCTTGTAATTGTGCGGCCATGGAAGAAGGATGCAGATGACAGGGCCCTCTTCTCTCTCTACAAAAATGAGGCTCTGCTAGAGTGTGGGTCTAGAGTCCCCAAAGGCTCTTGTGTTGAAGGTGTGGTCCCAGTTGGTGGCGCTATTGGAAACTTTAGGCGGTGGGCCTAGGGGGAGGAAGGAGGTCAATGGGGAGTGCCCTTACCAGGTCTATCTTGCCTCCCGCCCCTTTCTTTCTCTCTGCTTCTCAGCTGCCATGAGATTTGCTCCTTTATGCACACCCCACCATGATGCTCTGCCTTGCTGCAGACCCAGAAACAACGGAGCAAAGGAACCATGGACCGAAACCTTTGGAACTGTGAGCTCGAATAAATCTTTCTCCTTTAAGTCGTTTATGTCAGGTATTTAGTCACAGCAACAGCGAGCTGGCTAACACAGGCTCTTAGGGTGAGACCTATGCAGATCTCAGTCTGAACAACTTGTAAAGTCTGGATAGAACACCAGCAGGGACGCCATGGGCTGGCCTGTGGCGTCATCTTGATGCCCCGGGTAGCAGTTATTGTCTGTCACACAGAAGGCCAAATTTCATCTTTCCAAAGAGACAAAAATGAGAGTGAGAGATAACTGAGGTCCACTCACTTGCACATTCCAAGGCCTGGAGGAGAACCGAGTGCCAGGCCCCCAGCCCTCTTGAGAATTTCTATTCTGGGTTCCCCCAGAACATGATAATTCTTGCATTCTTTATAGCAATGGATGTTTCCATCATTAACTGTCTTCCATTATAATTTTCTGTACGCATGTATAATCTTTCTACCAAACTGTAAAGTCCTTGAAGGCAGGAATCAGTCCCTGGTTCCATTATAACATCCACCTAAGCTAGAATGGACTCTACATCGGAACGTTCAAGTGGACCTGTGCAACTTAAAGCCTCTTGCAGCCGAACAGTCTCCAGACTGAGGTCAAAAGGCACTTTCCTTTTCCAATCCTGTGAAGCATCTGGTTTCTGAATTCTGTCTGATATCTTTCATCTTTGCACTCATACAAACCCATTCTTGCCCGACTGTATGCCTGTCTTGTTATACCTTGCTAAGTATGACTCACAACCACCAGCCTCTTCCCTGGAGGCTTGTCAGGCTCTTGGCCGGGACTCCTCAATTATCGCCAGCCACAGATTTCCCAAGCGCTTCATCAACCCTTCCACAGGTTGCCATCTTTCCCGCTGCAATGTCTGCACCACCCACCATCCAACTGCTAAGCCAGTGCAACCTATTTTGGGTTTTTCTTACATGAACCCCCACTTCAAAGTGGCAATTTCTAAATTTTACCAAGGGTAATTAACACCAGCTGCTACAATGAATGAACCTAATCCCAGCTAAGTTTGTTTCTTCCTCGTGAATAGTCCAATTCAAGTGTTCCTGGGTGACAGGTAGCTGTCTTCCAGGTGGTGATTTAGGGACCCCAGGATTCCTAAATCCACCATCTTCTCGGGCCTCTTTATTTTCCACTGCTAGCCAATAGCAGGCACGTTCTCTTCTAAAATTCTTATCCCAGGAGAGACACTCGTCTCCCTGTCATATGTCCAGTCCTAGATGCAAGGAAAGGCTGCTTCTGCCACTAAAGTCTAATAATAACCATGGCTAGAACACATGTGCACCTTCATTTTGCAAATTGTGTACATTAATTCTCTCAGGTATACAACCCTGAAAATGGAAAAAAATATATAAATATCAATTACTTGATGGTTATGAATACTACTAAAGATCTGAAGGGCCTGGTGTCTGTGGGAGATTTATTTTAGAGATGATGATGATACTGACCCAAGGGTCTTAGTAATAACCTAATCATGTCCTAAAGCTCAGCCACGTCCTCCCCACAATATCCCCGAGGGAGCTAGGGACCTACAGAACAATGGAAAAGGAGACCAAGCAAGTGCCCCATGCCCGGCTGCAGTGGGGCCCTACTGTGGCTTAGATGTGGTTCATGCCTCTGACACTCACCTTGGAATCTGACTGCCATTGTGGGGCATTGCAGGTGCAGCCTGGGTTAACTCTCCAGGCAGGGAATGAGGTCCCGATCGATCGTCAAAAGCACAGCTTCCCCATCTGTGTTCCCTCAGCTAGAAACTCATGCACCTACAGGAAATGCTTGAAGATTCCAAGAAAAGGGAATCTCAGCGGCTTGCTATGTGTGGGGCTTTATTCATCCTCACCAGTCACTTACTTACGGAAGGAAAACACAACCCTGGAAGGATACGTTTTGTCCTTAGCTCTATGGTGGCGGTCTAAGGGTCAGGGCGCTGACCTAACGGTCCCACGGCACCCTGCATGGTCTGGGGCCAAAGCTCTGCCTTCCAAGTCCTCTGAGCCTCAAAACTTCGAAGGGACACAGTTCTGGTGGTGGATTGTCAAAGGACTTGAAAAAGAAATGGCAACCAAGTGTCAAGAGGGTGATAAGATCGGAGGGGAGACGGAAGCTTTGTGTTGTAAAACCCTTCCGTCACGGTTTACCGAAATCTACAGCCAGAAGGAATCCCAAAGAGTGACCGCACTGAGCCCTTTGTGTCACACAAATGGAACATTAAGTACAAAATGGATGAATTCTATTCCTTTATATCGAAAGGACTAAGAACTGACAATCTGGAAAATCATACCTATGTGATTATATATATAGGAACTAATATTTCTAACAGTTTTACTTGGGATGGGTGGAGAAATGGCCAGTTTTTCATCTGATTTTCAGAAGCAGAGTCCCCATCTGTGTTCAGCTGCAGAAGGGCAACCACCATAATTTTATAATTATGTGAGGGAAATTAGCATTTTTAAGCAGGGTTCTCAAATTAAGCACTGTCTTCGTCTTCCACTAAGACTGCTGTATAAATAAATGCAAAGGGTCAGCATTAGAAAGGATGTATAATCAATCAGTAAATAAGCTTATCTGATAGATATACTTTGTTTAGGAAGGCATCTGTGTGTTGATTTTTCAAAACAAGGGACAGAACTAAAATATAATGAATCTCTTAGAAATTGGGAAAAATGCAGATAAAATGACATTGATATTCCATAGAACTCAAGTTAGAATAAACATAAAGAATACAAATGATGCTGGGCATGGTGGTGCATACTTCTGATTCCAATACTTGGGAGGCTGAGACAGGAGGATTGCAGGTCTGAAACTAGCCTCTGCAACTTAGTGAGGTTCTCAGGACCTTAGCGAGAGTGTTTCCAAATAAAAAATAAAATAGGTCTGGGAGTTGTAGCCTGGAGGTAGAAGGCCCCTGAGTTCTGTTCCCAGTATAACAAAAAAGAAAAAAGAATACAAGTAATAATAAACGCTGGTAAGGATGTTGAGAAATAGCAACTCATATACAATGTTTGTGGGATTATAAATTAGTACAATCACTTTGGAGATCAGTTAGAATAATCATCAAGATTATTCTTGATGGGGAAATAGTAACTTGTATTCACTGCTAGTGAGATTATAAATTAGTACAGCCACTTTAGAAATCAGTATGGAAGTTCCTCAAAAGATAGAAATGTAACCACACAGGACGCAGCTATACCAGTCCTCGGTATCTTTACAAAAGAATTAAAGGCAGAATACTATAGTGACACAAGCATATCCATGTTTATAGCAGCACAATTCACAAGAGTTAAATTATGAAACCAACCTAGGTATTTGTCAATAAATTAATGGATAAAGAAAAATGTGGCATATATGCACAATGGAATATTGCTTAGCTATAAAAAAGAACAAAATTATGTCATTTGTAGGAAAATGGATAGTATTGGAGAATATTAGGCTAATTGAGATCAGCCAGTCTCAGAAAGTCAAGGGTTGTGTGATTTCTCTCAGATGTGGAAGCTAGAGAGAAAATAGAAAACCAAAGGGACTTCTGATACATGAGAATGAAACCATTCAAATAATATCATGTCCATATAAGAGGCATCACTAACGTGCACCAATAAAAGTATGAACATGCAATGGATCTCATAGCATAAGGATGTTTGCAAGAGAATACAGTAAGGCATGTGAGCTCTCTCATGGCTCAAGGAATATGGGTGTTCACTTTCTTTACTAGGAAAACAATACAGAAAGGCCTTGCCCTACTTTTGGAAGAGCAAGGATAGGTCTGGGTGAGGAAGAGTCCATTTTTGAACATTTGGATGCAATCAAGTAGCACATTTCTTGAACTCCTGCTCTGTGTCAGGGACTGGCTTACCATTAGGAAGGACGCAGGTAAGATACTCCAAAACGGAAACGATTCTTGTGAGTATAAATAGGCATGCTAATGATAATTAGCATCTTCTGTTTGTGAATGTAGCAGGAAAATATTTTGATATATTAACTGATAGGTTTTCCCCTCTCAGGAATTCTTGCTACCTGTGAACCTTTTTTACACGCAGCCTTTCTTGGCATACATCTCAGGGACGGGATTAGACTTCTGAACAGAAGAGGCAGATTCTCGGCTTTTGAATTTCAAAACCTGAAATCTTGGCAAAAACAATGTGTTTGGAAGAAGAATGGTCAGTGTTTTTTTGTTTTTTGAACCCCTAAAACTAGAAGCAAAAACAGCTGGGAGGAGAGGGAGCAAAAACAAAAGGGTCGAACCCTTGCATGGGTCACAGAACAGACACCTGTGTTCCGTCCCCTTCGCCCTGACCCTGTCTGGCTGAGTTCCTGGTGCAGAAGAAAGACAATAGACACCCCAGGGAAGCAGGGAATGTGAAAGGGAATCTGTGGCCAGCACCCACCCCGCCCTGTGCGGTGCCACCAGATTCAGATAACGCCTCCCCAGACCCCAGGCTCTGAGGAGCCTTCCACCAGTTAATTGTGGAGGCGAGCAGAGAACATCTGGCTGGGAAAAAAATATCTAGATGTTAAGGACCCCAAACTCCCTGAAAGTTCCCCATGTGCTCATGGAGCCCAGGGGCAGAACCAAGTATTTCCCAAAATGCCCAAGAGAAATAACTGAGGGAAACTCAAATCTGAAGGACCAAGTGGCCAGGGGTTGGGAGGACCCAGGGTGACTTAGGTGGCCAGGGCATAGCAGAACCTTGCTCCATTCCTCAGATACCAGCATGGCTGAGGAGAAACCCTCAGAACTGATGTCTGCCCCCAACCCTGTCTGCCCCATGCCCCAAGCCGCTAGAGCTCTACAGATTCTGCAGGTCGTGACTTCACGTAGATGATTTTCATCCTAGATGAGAAACCACTGGGCTTCTAATAACCCCAGCCCAGCCATGCACTCCGGGAACCGGCTTCCTTCAGAAATATTCTTTCATGGAATAACTAAATCCCTGGTACTGCAGGCACAAGCACTTTCTTTTTCGATTCTTAGGAATTAAAGGGAAAAAAAACAGGACAGTGTAGCACCTGTAACAGCTCATGATGCACGAGAAGAAGAGGGAGAATCAAGTCTCTAGTGACCCCAGGTTCATGAATCATAAAAGATTAGAACCTGAGCAGGGAACCTGGGGAATGTTTGTCTTGCAAACTCCCTCTCCTCCCCTGTCCCCTAAGCCAGCTCTTCTTCTGCTTGGGTGGAACTTAGCGCTCTTCCCTTCTGTGATGTCCTCTCACTATCTCCTCATTTCCACAGCTGATCCGTTACTGAGTCTACCTCCTGGCTGTCTCTCCTCTCCTTTCCGTTGCCGGGAAGTGTCACCTCTGAATATTTCTTCTCCTCAGTCCTGGAATAGGGTAAAGTTTACTTCCCCTCTTTCTTGGAGTAGATTATGACCAGCTGCCTGACTTGCTTTGGTCAAAGAAACAGGGGCATTTAGCTGCAGTATGGGACACTGTAGCCCTCTCTTCCCCTTGTCATTGGAACCAGTACACTCCAGAGGGCAGGGGCTCTGTCAACCTGATTCCCAGAGAGAGGAGCCCTCGTCAATGTGCAGGGTCAGTCCCTGCAGAATGCAAGGCACGATGTGAGCAAGAGATAAACATGGGTTAGACGAATTTGCTGGCCATTACTACGTCATAATCTAATCCATCCGAGGAATGGAATTGGGCTTCTGCTGAGATCCAGGCTCTCACCACTGCTACCTGAGTGCTTAACTCATGCTACACAAACTGTGTCTGCACACAGGTATCAATCTACGAATGTTCTGCTCTGCAGTAAGGTAAATATAAACATATAAAATACACATTTAGCTAGGCATGGTGGTACACACCTATAATCCCAGGACACGGGAGGCTGAGTCAGGAAAACTGCAGATTCGAGGCCAGCCTCAGCAACTTAGTGAAGACTTCAGCAACATGGCTAGACCCTGTTTCTAAATTAACAAAAACAGCAACAATAAATAATAATAGTAATAATAATAACAACAACAACAAAAGGCTGGGGTGTAGCTCAGAGGTAGAATGCCCCTGGGTTCAATTCCTAGTACAAAAAAAGAGAAAGAATAAACATTTAGAAACTCTTATATCAAGCTGATTAATGTGATCTGTTAAGCCCAATAATAAGGTATTTGGGCTTGTTTTCCTCAAAAATCTTAGCATTGTTCCTTACCCACAGGGATGCTACAAAAATATTTGGCAAATTAAATGGTACCATTCTACTTTATGATTAGAATTCTTGTAGTATTTCAAACAATAGCAAGCAGATCTGGGGGACAGTTGAGGCACAAGACCCTTCTTCACTGAGATAAACATCGTCATTCATAAGTTCCCGGAGTGTACTCTGTGCACCAACACAAAATTCAGCTCCAACGAGCTGGAAAAACTTCGTGAGTTACTCATTTAGTACTGTTTTAGATTTGCCTGCATAAAAGCATGGACACCACTGCATTGGTCCTTTGAACTAAAACCTTGTAAATATATTGCCTATGAATATGGTTTTCAGAATTACCCACAAACAGCTTGACATTTTCCTACATTTGTTCAAGAATATAAGAGGAGAGTGCAGCTGATCCCTTAATCACTTCCTATCTCCCTCAAGGACTAATTTTCTGTCCTCCCAAAGGCTCTGTGACACATGTTAATATATGTCTCTGCACCATTGTAGAAAGAGACAATGTCGTGCTCTGAAAAGCCAGGGGGTCAGGTGTCAGGAGACCCACTCTCATCCCTACTGGCTAGCCCACTCACCCACCACTCATGTGGCCCTCCAGGAAGTCATTCCTTAACCACTTGGCCCCCGAACGTGTCCGTCTCCTGAGGAGAAGATAATAACAAGTAAGCAACATCAGCTCTATTGTGAGAATCAAGATAAAGGATACAGAAGCACTTATTGAATCAAGTGCCACGCAATTGTAATTCAGCCTTTATTCTAATACTGCCTTGTATTGCTCTCAAATGATTCCATACCTGGTTCTTCATTGTTCTAGCAAAACAATAAGCTCCTCGGTGCACTGTGATTTTTTTTTTCTTTGTAGTTGTTCCAATGTTGAGTCCTTTGGGACAGATAGCACACATCATTAGTTTGTTTGAAAACTGTTTATGGAAAGTTGTGGGGCCAGGTATGGTGGCGCACACCTGTAATTCCTGTACTTGGGAAGCTCAGACAGGGGCTCTGTGAGGATGTGGACACTCAGAACCCAGGAAAAGAGCACTGGAACTGAGTCAGCCAGCATGGAGACTAGAACCTCCAGCCTCCACAAATGCAAGAAAAGGAACTTCTGTTCTGTGCACCACCCAATCTATAGTAATTATTTAGAGCTGCCTGGGCTAAGATACCAGTTAATATCTCAAATTAATAAATGTATGCAAAACACTTCTTAATATTCCCTCCACTCAGTAACCCTGAAACTAAGAAGCCAATCTTCAATTTTGCTTACATTGGTCTTGAGGAAATTTTCCAGAACTATATAAACATGGTAATTGCACAGTATAAGTGGCCCCATAGATACACATGATTTTTCTAGCCTCTTTCCTTAGCAAGCATAGGCGGCTCCTATTCAAAGATCACTAGGGGGATTAGGCTGCTAGAATAGGAGTGGTAAGGAACAGAATTTTTGTTGTCCAGAAAGAAGGGGAATCTGTGTTATTAACTGTCCAGAGGATAGCGCATAATTCTGTAAATATTCAAGGTAAAATTCATCACTGATGAAGCGGGGCATGGTGACGCTTGGTTGTAATCAGAGTCCTTAGAGGGCTGAGACAGGAGGATCATAGGTTGAAAAGCCAACTTAGTAACCTAGCGAGATTCTCAGCAACTTAGCAAGACCTTGTTTCAAAGTAAAAAATAAAATAGGACTGGGGGTGTAGCTCAGAGGTAGAATGCCCCTGGGTTCAATCCCCAGTATGGCAACACACACACACACACACACACACACACACACACACACACACACAGATGAATAAAGAACTTCTGGGTAGAGCCATAAACTCAGGCAGGAGCCTCTCTGTGCAGCCCTGGCAAAGAAGCCTCCTGCTGGGGCTACAATGGAAAAAGTGACCTCAGAGAGGAATTCAGCACAGAAATGCTCTGAAAGAGATGAAACGCCATGAAGTTTTGATTAAGTCATTTGGTCCCCAGCTTGTAAAACTGTAAAGCTGCTTCAGCCAAAAAACACAGATTACATGAACCTTATAGGGGATTACTCTTCTAATGGTATCGTGGAATTCCAAAGCGCCTCCGCCCTTCCGAGCCTTACAGGCGATCTGAGGTGTTTAGAAACACATCCCTCTACAGGAGTGCAGGTAGGAGAAGCAGAGGAAGCCAATCTGGAGTGACTGGACCTAGACACCCCACGTTTCCCTGAGCCTTCCCCGCAGAGGGAGCTGCTCAGAGACTCAAGAAAGGAACAGCCGAGAAGGTACCAGAGAGGAATCTTCACAAGCCCTTTCCCTCTCTCTTTCCTGCCCACCTGGAGAGCATCTCTTTTACCCCCCAAAAATTAAATTAAATATAGTATAGCAGCAATTTACATTTTTTACCATTGGTATTTAGTCAGCACAGTGTTTCAGAGCTAAGGTCTCTTGCTAGGTGATTGAACCTGAATTCATTGAATAAATCAGGCTTTTGCAAGGAAAAATGAAAAAATGAAATGCATAATTTCACACAGGTTTGACCAAAACCACTGTCTAGGGAAAAAAAAAACCAAAAAAACCCTACCATTCCCACCCCTTAAAGGCTGTTATTTTTAAATGTAGATCTACATTTTGAGCAAAGCATGAACCAAGTCACATACTTATTTAATGCCAGTAGAGTGTAATTTTAGAGGCCTGCCAGAAAGAAAAAGGGGGTGTAAGCACATAAAACTTATTTATATTTCTATTTATGCTACTTCCCACAGATTGAAAATAAATTTTCAAGAGCACTGCTCAAACTAGTTTGAGAATGCACTTGTCTAGCAGTGCCCTCTGGTGTCCAAGTGGGTTATTTCAGCTTCCCTTGAGGCAAAGAGCATGCCAGTAGGTAATCAGACAAGTCTGTAATTAGCATTCATTCATTCGCCAAATATTGAGTTTATTGTACTTCAATTACTGTGAAAAGTGGCTGGATACAGAGATGTGTAAAAAAAAAAAAAGTCATGACTTCTTGTTCTATTAAGGATGATAGTCTAACAAGACAGATGTAAACTCAATTATAAGATGACTTAATCTGACAAACTACTTCACCTAGTTTTTCACTAAAACGAGACAAAGCAAGTTGTCTCCCTCCTCATTGGGAGTGTGTTGGGTCATTATTCATGTTAGCAGGTATCTGGCTGGCTTTGGACAGAACAACTTGAGCCAAGGACACAGGGAACATCCTGAAATAAACATCCCAGGACATACAGTGGTATTGAGTCCTGTCTTTAAAGATTGGAGAAAGTGCCTTTCCGAGTCAACCTCAACACACTGCTGGTCTGGTAGCTACCTAGGGGCCCACTGGTCACCAGATATGGTACACGAACGTGGCATTTGTTAAGCTTTACATTTCTATTTAAAACGTAGACTGTTTTCTACCACTGTGATGAAGGTTCTCAAATGGAAGTAAATGAGCCCATAGAGCCAACAAGCGACCCTAAGAATCTCTCATATATTGTTTCAGGATTCCTGGAACTGCAAACTGCCTGATGGAGTCACAGTAAAAGCACATTTTGTTCTGAATTGGTACATCTTCCGGCCTCCTGGGAGAGCAAAGGGAATCTGAAGTTCTGGACACTTTTCATCAAAAATAAAAGTGAAATCCAAGTACCATCAAAAGAAAGGAGCCAGGACCAACAACTACAGACCAAGAATAGTCATTTGTCACTTTTCTCTTGTTACTGTTGTTTCCTAAGAAGCCATGAGACCCTGGTACAGGCTGAACCTGTGACTGGCTTCTCACCAATGGAACATGGCAAAGGTGATGGGATGGATGCACAGGATCCCATCACACAAGATGAAAAGGTCCACCCTGCTGACACTCTTCCCCATGGCTTTAGGAAAGAACCAGTCATGCAGGGAAGACCCACGTAGCAAAAAGCCGAGGATGGCTTTCTGAAATAGGAAACTGAGGGCCTCCCCAGGAGTGGGAGGCTGCTAACTGCCACACAAGCCAGGAAGCTGATACTCCCCAGCGGGCCTCAGATGAGCCCGCAGCCCACGACCTCCTGCCCAGGCCACTAGCCCATAAAAACCATGGTCACAAACATGCGGTTTCAAGTTGACAATGTTACTATGCAAGGAGAGAAACTAATACAGACTTCAAGCTAGTTTATTTTAATGTATTTTATTATAAAATGCAAATAAAAACTGAAATACTGAACAAAGACAAACTCATCCATTGACTGCTCTGCCATCCTACTATAAACAGTAATTTGACTTCTTTTTTTATTAAAAGCTTGGTGTGTTATTTTCAATCATAATATTCACTCATACACTTTTACATCTTAATTTTTGTTTAATGACATTTTCTCATATTTTTCATAATATTCATGATTAATTTCGAATGAATCCATAATGTACTTTTCATAGATATCTGTTCCATA
>PVLC010041743.1:0-13249 GCA_004027655.1 Graphiurus murinus | reverse complement strand
AAAAAAAAAAAAAAAAAAAAAAAAAAAAAAGAAAGGAATTTGGGGAAGCTGGGCGTGGTGGCGCACACTTGTAATCCCAGCATTCGGGAGGCTGAGACTGGAGGTTCCGGGTTCACGGCCAGCCTCAGCTACCTAGTGAGGCACTCTGCAACTTAGTGAGACCCGGTTTCAAAATAAAGAATAAAAAATAGGGCTGGAGGTATAGCCTGGAGGTAGAATGCCCCTGAGTTCAATCTCCAGTACCGAAAAAAAAAAAAGGAATTTGGGGCATATTTTAACCTTGGCTAATACGTGTGTTGTATGACACAGGGTTTCCGAGATGATGACAAGCATCGGTTATCAGGACTCATAGTCCAGGAGATATGCAGAGGTGCCTTCATGGCAAACAGGGCCTCCTGCATGGGGGAGAGTGTAGAGTAACTTCCCAGGAGAAAGGAGACAGTGCTGGAACTGGATCTTGAATCTCCAGGCTAGTCCATGAGGGGTGTGGAAAGAGCTTTTCAGGCAGCAAGAAAGGTGTGGAAAGTCCTCAGGGCAAGAGTGATTTTAGGAGCAGGAGAGAATTGCTGGGATATTTTGAACGGGTAGAAAATACGAACTACACTGTAAATCATAGTGAATTATTTAAAAATTTCAAAGTGGTAGATTTGCATGTCAGCAAGTTGAATAGCATCAGTGTAGAGAATGGGCTGGGTGGAGAAAGATGAGAGGCTGGGAGAGTGATCTGTTCAGCCTGGTCCTAAGACCTAAACTGTTGTGCAGAGACATGAGAAACTGGAGAACTAATGTTCCAAAGTAGAACTCTTGGCTCACTGACAGGATAGGTGAATGAAAGGGAAGCATCTTAGGGTGTGTGAGTCTCTAGCAGGTGGAGCTGTGTGGTGCTGGTTAGCCTGGAAGGGTTCCTGTAGAGTTATCTTCCCTGAGCCTTTCTCCCCCTCTGCCTGTAGCTGTCTGTTCACCTTGTCTTGGTTGAAGTTTTCATGGTTGTATCTGTGGTTCCCACAGAATACTTCTCCCCCTGTATAGTGCTATGAAGACCCAGGCCTTCGAGTAAGTTGCTTCTATGACAGGAGTGTTCTCCCTCCTTCCCGGGATGGACTCCATCCCTTGAGACTAGACTGTCCCACTGGCTCTTCCAGAAACTCTTTCCTGGCCTCTCCACTTTGCGACCACCCCAGTTCCTGTTAACTTCCTATCTTGTGAGGTCTCCTTTTCAACATTTGACACCCTCCATCCAGTTTACAGTAGTTCACATTCTGTACCCACTAGACTGGGACTGCATGGGGACAGGTACCGGGAACTCCTGGTGTCTAGCACCCACTGGTGCTGAAATGAATGGGTACATGTCATCTCCAGACTACAAGAGGGCTGGAGTATGCTTCCATTCAGAATACTTTTATTAAAGTGTTTTTGTTGGTGGTGGTTTTTTGTTTTGTTTTGTTTTGCAGTACTGGGGATTGAACCCAGGGGCATTCAACCTCCAAGCTACACCCCAGCCCTATTTTAGTTTTTATTCATTTTTTATTTTTTGGTACTGGGGATTGAACCTAGAGGCATTCTACCTACAAGTTACATCCCCAGCCTGATTTTATTTCTTATTTGGAAACAGGGTCTCACTAGGTTGCTGAAAGCCTCGCGAAGTTGCCAAGGCTGTATTCGAACCTGCGATCCTCTTGTCTCAGCCTCCCAAGTACTGGAATTACAAGCGTGCACCACCATGCCCGGCTTATTTTTTATTTTGAAACAGAGCCTCACTAAGTAGCTGAGGCTGGCCTTGAACCTGGGATCCCCCTGTCTCAGCATCCCAAGTAGTGGGATTACAATCGTGCGCCTCTACGCCTGGCAAAGTGTTACTTTTTTGAAATGGTAATATATTCACCTGGTACAAAAATCCAAGATATTTGGGAAGACACCCCCCGCCCCTCCATGACACCTCCCTAGGTCCCGAATTTTCCTAGCAACAGTATTTCTCCCTTCTTGGGCATCCTCCCGAGTAAAACAAGCGGTGCCGGTGCCGGTGTTCCTCCTGCGCCGCCTGCACCCGCACCCGCGCATGCTCCCCCTGGCGGCGGCGCCCCGCACTGCAGCGGCCGCGCGCCCTGCCCCGCCCCAGCCTCGTCGGGGCCCGGCCGGGGGAGGGGTCGCGGCGGCGGCGGCGTCAGCGGCGGCGCCCGGGCGGTGGGAGCCCAGGCTCCGGAGCAAGATGGCGGCGCGAGTTCTGCGCGCCCGCGGAGCGGCCTCGGTCGGGGGCCTCCTGCGGCGGGCCTCCCCGGGCAGCCTCCAGCCCGGGCTCCGGTGAGCAGCGCCGCCCTTTCCGGAGCGGCTGGGGAGGGGCCGCCGCGGGGCAAAGGGCGCGGGGTCCACGGCGGTGGCCGGCGCTGATCCCCGCGGGCGGAGCGCCTTCCGGCCGCGGGCTCAAGGTCAAGCGGGGATGGGCCGAGCGGCGCCGCCCTCGCGGGGGAAGAGGCCGGCTGCGGGGTCTGGAGGCCGGTCCGCCCGCCTGCGTCGGGCCTGCAGGACTTTGACCCCGCGCGGGAGGCTGCGGGCGGGAGACCAGCCTGCCCGGCGCCCACCGGGCGTGCAGGACCGCCGGCCGGCCCGAAGCCTCAGCCTGCCTCTGCTAACCACGTAGCAGTGCTTGCCAATTAGGTTGTGCAAGGAGGAAATAACGCGTCGTCCCGGGAGAGCCGGCAGGGAAGGGGGTGGTGAGGAGGGCTTCCAGTACTCGGAACAGCCTTTGACTTGGATGTTGAAGCGGGTAGTGGACTGAAAAGTATTCTTCACAGTGACCACCACGAAGTAGATGTGGGTTTGCATGTAAACTTTCTTTCCTTAACCTCATTGGATTAGATGTTCAGTTGTCTGAATCCACCTTGACGTTTCCATGTGCCGTTTTCTACATTCGAGAACCCAAATCCGTCCTAACTTACCCAAAGATTTGGCTTATTTTATCTTCTCTTTTAACTTCCTTTCTTTGGTGGCAGTGGTTGTTAATTAATGATCCTCTAGGAAATGTAGTTGGCACTTTAAAAAGAAAGAGCAAGGGAACTGTAAAACGCTTCTCTCTCTGCAATGTTGAGGATCAAGTTCAGTGTCAGATTCTTATTATGGGCCAGGGAGCTTTCTATAACGTGGCTTATTTAATTTATTCTAGTAGCAATTTTAAGTGAATAGCCAGGCGTGGTGGTGCATGCCTGTAATCCCAGTACTTGAGAGGCTGAGACAGGAGGATCGCAGGTTTGAAGCCAGCCTCAACACTCAACAGCTCAGTGAGACTCGCATCAACTTAGTGAGATCTTGTTTCCAAATAAAATAGGGCTGGGGGCATAGCTTGGAGGTAGAATGCCCCTGGGTTCAATCCTTAGGAACACACACACACACACACACACACACACACACACACACGGCTGAGAGTGTAGCTTGGAGGTAGAATGCCCCTTGGGTTCAATCCCCAATACCAAAAAAACAAAAAAAGTGATGAGGAGGTGGAACCTCAGAGAGGGCAAGAGACACATAACTAGGAAAGGCATCTGAACTCTTTTCTTTTTTTTTTTTTTTTTTTTCAGTACTAGGGATGACACCCAAGGGCATTTTACCTGGGAGCTACACTCCAGTCCTATTTTTTATTCTTTATTTTGAAACAGAGTGTCACTAGGTTGCAGAGGGCTTCACTAAATAGCTGAGACTGGCTGCAAACCTGCAATTCTCCTATCTTAGCCTCCCAAGTACTGGGATTACAAGTGTGCACCACCATTATTCTTTATTTTGAAACAGGATCTCACTAGGTTGGGAAGGGCCTTACTAAATTGCTGAGGCTGGCCAGTGAGCCTGCAATCCTCCTGTCTCAGTCTCCCAAGTACGGGGACTACAAGTGTGCGCCACCACACCCTGCTCAATCTGAACTCTTCATTATCAGGCTTCAGGCCCAGTGTCCTTCCTAATACTGATGTGTAACTTGTGAGTCCAAATTATTTAAATTTGATTTTTATGTTTCCAAGTTGAGTAGCAGAACTGCTTCCTTTTATTTTTGTTGTTATTGAGTATCTACTGTGTGGCATTTTCTTTTTTTTCTACACTGACCATCATGTTTATATTTTGTTCTTTGAAAAAGAGGCAGCTGAACCTGAAGGTGCTCACCTAACATGTTTGCCAAAAGCCCAAGGTCACAAAGCTAGTAAACTAGAGATTGGACTTGGTCTGCTTAGTTCCCCTGCAGCCTGCTGGGACCAAATGCTGTTGACACTCAAGTTCATCTCTGTCTGACCTGTTGGTTCTTTGATGACTCTCTCAGTTCCCCTGTACTTTTTGACTACTTTCTGGTCTCCAGTCTTAACTGTAGGACTCAACCTAGACCCAGTCAGTTCACTAATTCCATCCGCTACTGAATGTGCATGATGTACTCATTGAAGCCCTATGGAACTGGGCATAATAGCCATGGTCACTATCCCCAGCAGAGTGCCATGGAGGCAAAACCTGCACAGACTTACAGATCAGAGGAGTGCTGCGAGAGAAATTCAGGGAACCTACAGCAGTTCATATAAATCCTCTCCAAGAAGGTGACATTGAGCTGAAACCTGAAGGGCGAGTATGTGAGAAAGCTTTGAGTGGGAGGAGTAAGACAGAGAAACCCAAGAACAGTCCAGGAGGCTGGAGTGCAGGAGAGGAGACTGGCTACAGGAGAGGGGCCAGGAACACCAGCCAGATCCTGCTGGGCCTTGCAGGCCTCAGAGGGAACTTGGATTTTATTCTGAGAGCTACGGAAGATATTTAAAAGTATAGACTCCAGTGTGACATGATCTGATCTGTATTTTGCAAAACTTAGTCTTACTTTAGAGAGGGAACAGAGTCAAGGGTAATGGCCAGTTGAGTGAATGCTGGTAACAGTTACTAAGAGTCATTTGTTCCATAAACATGTAAGTGCCCACCATGTGTCAGCAAATAAAGTATGCAAAGCTTTCTGGGAACTGGCTAGTAATTCAGAGAGAAGGAAAGGGGGAAGGGTCCAGAGAAGTTTAGAATCTTGTAAAATCTGAGATGGCTGTATGCTAATTCAAATGGAAAAACCAAGAGGCTATTGGCTGTATGACTTCCCAAAGGAGATGTCTGGGCTGCAGGCAACATGTGGGAGTTGTCAGCATATGGGAATGCTAAATGTTGATAGATAAATGGTTTGTTCTGTTTTTCTATGTTGGAGATTGTATCCAGGGCCTCACGCATGCTAGGCAAACACTCCACCACTGAGCTACACTCTCAGCCCCATAGGGGTTTCATTACACTATTTTGTATTTGATTGAAGATATTCATAATAAAATATTTTTAAAATCATAGGAGTGGATGAAATTGCTTGAGGAAGGTGTGGATAGTGGAGAGGCTGAGAAACAAGTGCGGGTATATGCCAGCATTTACGGACTGGCTGACGGAGGGGGAGCTGGCAGGGGAGCCAGGAAGAGAGCAGTCTGCAAGGCCGTTGTTATGTGACAGCTGCCAGAGGGAGGTATTTCAGGGAGGGAACGTCAGCTGCACCAGATACTGTTAAAAGGTTAAGTAAGATGATAGAATAAAGCTGGGTTTGCCCTGATGGATTTGCCATTAGGGATGTTGTGGGTGACCTTACAAGTCCAGTTTCAGAAGGGACTGAGGCGGCCACTCAGGCCTGAGTGTGCATCGGCCAGCCATCCTACCTAGCTCTGCTCGGTACCAGGCTCAGAGTTCCTCACTGCTTACCGGACCTTGCAGGAGTGTCCCACAGGTGCTGGAAAGGCTATGTACCAAGGATGGGACTCGTGTTCCTCCTGGATTCTCTCTCTCCCCAGTAATGAAACATCTTCTACTTATTGGCTCAGGCCAGAATCCAGAAAGGCTTCCCCAAGCCCATTCCCTCCTCGATCCTATCTAGTTGGTTCCACATCTGTCAGTTCTGCTTCTAGTATATCTCTGTCCCCACTGCCCTCACCTCAACCCGAGGCAACACTTGTGTGTGTTCCAGCGGAAGAGCGTAGACCTGAACCTGCCGGCGAAAGAGACAACTGAAGAATCCTACAGGCTGGGTATGGTGGGACACACTGGTAATCCAGCTAATCAAGAGGCTCCCAAATTTGTAGTCAGCTTGGGCAACTTAGCAAGACCCTGTCTTTTTGTTGTTGTTTTTTTGGCAATACTGGGAATTGAACTCAGGAGCATTCTACCTCCAAGCTATACCTCCAGCCCTATTTTTTTTTTTATTCTTTATTTTGAAACAGGGTCTCACTAAGTTGTGGAGGGCCTCACTAGGTAGCTGAGGCTGGCCGAGAACCCAGATCCTACGGTCTCAGTCTCCCAAATTCTGGGGTTACAAGCGTGCACCACCACGCCCAGCTTAAGACCCTGTCTTAAAAAAAATCAAGCTGGGAGTGGTGGCACACGCTTGTAATCCCAGTACTTGGAAGGCTGAGACAGGAGGATTGCAGGTTCATGGCCAGCCTCAGCAACTACATAAGGCCTTCTGCAACTTAGTGAGACCCTATTTCAAAACAAAAGAATAAAATAGGACTGGGTTGTAGCATGAAGATAGAACTCCTCTGGGTTCTATTTCCTACCCAGGGGCATTCTATCTCTAGTACCACACACACAAAACAAAACAAACTAAAAAAATAAAAAGGGCTGGGATATGGAGCAGTGGTAAAGCGCTTACCTAATATGCACAAAACCCCGAGTTCAATCCCCAGTCATGGAGGAGCCAAGAGGACACTTTTCTATTATAAAGATCTCCATTTTACTAACCTTAACTGGATCCTAATCCCCCTTCTAATCCTTCTCCAATACCCCTGCCAAGAAATGCTATAATAGACATTTGGGGAATAATTGGGGACTTTTTTCTTTTCTTTTGCAGTATTGGTAATGTATACTAATGATTATAATAAGAAATAAAGAAGCCAGGCATGGTGGTGCATGCCTGTAATCCCAGTACTTGGTTTGGGAGGCTGAGACTGGAGGATCGCAGGTTCAAAGCCAGCCTCAGCAATTTAGTGAGGCTCTTAGCAACCTAGTGAGACCCTGTTTCCAAATAAGAAATAAAACCCATCTGGTTGTGTAGCTCGGAGGTAGAATGCCCCTGGGTTCAGCCTCCAGTACGGAAGGAAGAAAGGGAAGGAGGAAGGGAGGTACAGAAGAAAAGAAAGAAGGAAATAAGGGAGGAAGGAGAAAGAAGTTGGAGAACAATCTGAGAAAAAAGCAAATGCAGAGAAATTGAAAATGGTAACGTGTAAATTTTTTAATCTATGTTCAAGGCAAAGATTATTTTATTTCAACTTCTGTTAGAAGTTTTTCAAAATGAAAAATGAACGCTAGATGTGGCAACTTAGTGAGATCCTGGTTTTTGTGTGTGTGTGTGTGTGTGTGTGTGTGTGTGTGTGTGTGGTACTGGGGATGGAACCCAGGGGCTTTCTACCTCTGAGCTACACCCTCAGCCCTATTTTTTATTCTTTATTTTGAAACAGGGTCTCACTAAGTTACAGAGGGCCTCACTAAGTCGCTGAGACTGGCTGAGAACCTGAGATCCTCCAGTCTCAGCCTCCCAAGTACTGGGATTACAAGTGTACGCCACCACACCCAACAAGACCCTGTTTCCAAAAAAAAAAAAGCTACAGGGGATGTAGCTCTAAGGCAGAATGCCCCTGGATTCAAGCCCCCGTACCACCAAAAAAAAGAAGAAAGAAAAGGAAACTAGGGAAGCAGGTCTCTGGCAGCAATGTAGAAGTCAAATTTATTGGGGTCGCAGGGGTCTGGAGGGAGGGGAGTCAGTTAACTGGAGCTTTACTGCAGGACTTCCTTGAGCAGGCCCTACAGTCTCCCTCTGGCTGTGTTGTACGTGCCCAACCATGGCAGGTTCTAGTTCTGAGGATGCCCTTCTTCCCACGGGTACCCACCCAACAAACTGCTCCTCATCTCTCAAGTCGTGAGCTCAACAAGTAGGTCTTCAGGTGGTTGCCCACATCTCTGGCAGGCTGCCTTAGACGGCACTTTCTCTACCCGCCCCAGCAGCCTGCCCCGTGTCTAGTGGAAGAGCTCAGCTCACCCTGGGCTGTGGGCATGCCGGGCCCCGCTCTCGAGCAAGCTGAGCTGCCTGGCCCAGGCCATGCACTGTTAGTGAATACTGAAGGTCAAATGAGTGATGCCAACTGTGCTACTGCTCTCTCCCCCGTCCTCTGAATATTGAGTGTATTTCCCTTCTTTGATTTGCTCTGAAGCTTACTACCATCTTCCACGCCTGATGAGGACTTAAGGACTTGTGGGTAATCCTTTATGCTGCAGGAGTATCTTTTTTTTTTTTTTTTTTTTTTTGGTACTAGGGATTCAACCCAGGGGCAATCTACCTCTGAGCTACATCCTCCGCTCTATTTTATTTTTGGTACTGGGGATTGAACTCAGGGGCATTCTACCTCCGAGCTATACCCCCAGCCCTATTTTTTATTCTTTATTTTGAAACCGGGTCTCACCAAGTTGCAAAGGGTCTCACTAAGCAGCTGAGGCTGGCCACGAACCCGGATCCTCTGGTCTCAGCCTCCCAAATGCTGGGATTACAAGCGTGCGCCACCACGCCCGGCTCCTATTTTATTTTTTATGTTGAAGCAGGGACTAAGTTGCTGAGGCTAGCCTCGAACCTGTATTCCTCCCACTCACCCTCCCAAGTACTGGGATTACAGATGTGTGCCACCGCACCTGGCTTCAGGAGTATCTTTTGAATGTATTCTTTCCCTTCATCCCTTCTGCCATCCTCTTAACCTGGACTGTCCTTGAGCCCATCCAGTGGATGTTTATTTGTTCCTGATACTGCTGGTCATGGCAACCAGCGGGGAAGCTCAGGAACCATGCTCCCTGCCTTTATTGTGGCTGTCATCTGCCACATGACTGCCAGGCTGCTTTTTATACTTTTTTGAAAACTTGCTAGTGTCTCACCATGTTAAGGATAAAATCCAGCAAGACATGGTGCACAAGAGCCCAGCCACCCTGCCCCTCACCTTCCCTTTATCTCTCTCTCCATCCTCCCACTCCCTGTTCTCCTGCCTTACTGAACTCTGCTGCTGCAAAATACGCCGCTTGGTTTCATGGCTCCATGCCCTTGTACATGCTCTCTTTGACTGGAATTATCACCTGCGCTCTCCACCTATCTTGTTTGTCCTCCAAGACAGAGCCAGAATATCTCTACTGGAGTCCCTGTCCCCCTCTGAATCCAAGCCAATGATTCATGCCCTTTTGCACCTGCAGCAAGCAGGTCTATTTCTACGATATCCATGACCACTCATAAGACTGAACAGGCTCAGGATCTGGTTCAGCTTGATATCCACAGAGACTGGCACATAATGCATATTCTATTTAAAGTCTAGCAAGCTGGGTGTGGTGGCACACACTTGTAATCCCAGTACTTGGGAGGCTGAGACCAGAGGATCCAGGTTCTCAGCCAGCCTCAGCTACTTAGTGAGGCCCTCCATGACGTAGTGAGACCCTGTTTCAAAATAAAGAATAAAAAAATAGTACTGGGGTAATAGCCTGGGGGTAGAATGCCCCTGAATTCAATCCCTAGTACTGCAAAAAAAAAAAAAGTCTAGCATTAAGCATTTTATAGAACGTGCTGCTCTCTACCACTCTGAAAAGTGCCACCTAACATATATACGACCTTGATGATTGTCACTGTCAATAACCCAGGCCTAGCCAGGCATGGTGGCTTGTAATCCCAGCATTTGGGAGGCTGAGACCGGAGGATCCGGATTTGTGGCCAGCCTCAGCTACCTAGTGAGGCCCCCTGCAACTTAGTGAGACCCTGTTTCAAAATAAAGAATAAAAAATAGGTCTGGGGTTATAGCTCGGAGGTAGAATGCCCCTGAGTTCAATCCCCAGTACCGAAAAATAAATAAATAAATAAATAAATAAATAAATAAATAAATAAATAAATAACCCAGGCCTGCTGGGCATGGTGGCACACACCTGTCATCCTAGTACTTGGGAAGCTGAGATGGAAATTGCAGGTTCAAGGCCAGCCTCAGCAACTTATTTCCATCTTAATGAGACCCTGTTCCAAAATAAAAATAAAATAGAGCTGGGGGTGTAGCTTGGAGGTAGAATGCCCCTGGGTTTAAACCCCAATACCATAATAAAATAAAATAACCAAACCCTTTCCTGGATGTCATTACTCTTGACAGCTATTGGAATAGATTTCTACTTCCATGATTCAGCTTAGACCACTGGATGGACCTGGTAGATCAGACAACTCTGGTCACCTGCCACTCAAAAGATTTCCCAGTTTGGCAATTAATTGGGGATAATGATGGAGCCAGGCTGTCTTTCATTCCTTGAGGCAGCAACTACCCAAGTTCATAAGTGTTTGCACTCAGATGTTCTTCTGTGTCTGTGTTGCCTGTTTCTTAGTTTTATCCCCTGCTCTGCAAATTTAGTGTAAAAATCATTTCCAAATTTCTTACCTCATTTTTTCCATCCTAAGGTGAACCTCTTATTACAATATGGAATGAAGCTGAGCATGGAGTTGAGACAGGAGGATTGCAAGTTCGAGGCCAGCCTCAGCAACTTAGTGAGGCCCTCTGCAACTTAGTGAGACTCTGTTTCAAAACAAAAAATAAGAGCTGGGCATGGTGGTACACGCTTGTAATCCCAGTACTTGGGAGGCTGAGACAGGAGGACCACAGGTTCATAGCCAGCCTCAGTTACTTAGTGAGGCCCTCTACAACTTAGCAAGACCCTGTTTCAAAGTAAAGAATTAAGAGCTGGGCGTGGTGGTGCACGCTTGTAATCCCAGCATTTGGGAGGCTGAGACCGGAGGATCCGGGTTCGAGGCCAGCCTCAGCTCCTTAGTGAGGCACTCCACAACTTAGTGAGACCCTGTTTCAAAATAAAGAATAAAAAATAGGGTTGGGGGTATAGCTCAGAGGTAGAATGTCCCTGAGTTCAATCCCCAGTACTGAAAAAATAATAATAATAATAAAGAAAGAAAGAATTAACAATGGAGCTGGGGGTATAGCTCAGAGGTAGAATGCTCCAGGCTTCAATCCCCAGTCCCGCAAAAAATAAATAAATAAAAATAAAGTAGGGTTGGCATGTGGCCTGGAGGTAGAACACTCCTGGGTTCAATCCCTAGCACCACAAAAAAATGGAAAAGAAAGAAAGGGGGGATGGGAGGGGCAGAGAGAGGAGAGAAAGAAAAGAAAAGAATCTATTGGAATGGTCTCTATTTGGGAGATATTCCTTATTAGCAAAAACATTTTCAGTTTGAATTTGAAAGTATTTCAGTTCTTATTTTTATTTTCTACTTCTTAGTGTAGATCAATTAGCTTCTCTGAGCCAATCTTTAAACTGCAAGAATACCTACTTTACTAGATTGTTTTGAGGATCAAGTGAGTGACATAGACAAACTACACAGTCCAATCTCAATAGGAAGTGTATACTTAATGGGGTTTTTGTTGTTGTTGTTGCTTTTTGTTTTGTTTTTTTGTACTAGGGATTGAACCTGGGGGTGTTCTACCACTGAGCTACACTTCCAGCTCTTTTTATTTTTTATTTTGAAAGAGTCTTACTAAATTACTGAGGCTGGCCATGAACCTGTGATCCTCCTGTCTCAGCCTTCTAAGTACTGGGATTATAAGTGTGCGCCACCTAACCTGGCTCCAGTGATTCTTAATTATGTTCACTTCTAAAGTAGTAATAGCTAGGTGTGGTGGCCCATGCTTATAATCCCAGTACTTGGGAGGCTGAGAGAGGAGAATCACAGGTTCAAGGCTAGCCTCAGCCTAAAAAATAAAATAGGGCTGGGGGTATAGCTCAGAGGTAGAATGCCCCTGGGTTCCATTCCTAGTACCACACACACACAAAAAAGTAGCCAGGTGTGGTTGTGATGTGAACACTTGTAATCCTAGTACTTGAGAGGCTGAGACAGGAGGATTGCAGGTTTGAAGTCAGCCTCTGATGCTGAGGATTCACCCCAGGGGCATCTACCTTTAAGCTATGCACCAGCCCTATTTTATTCCTTTCCAGTACTGGGGATTGAACCCAGGGGCATTCTACCTCTGAGCTATATCCCCAGCCCTATTTTTTATTCTTTGTTTTGAAACAAGGTCTCACTAAGTTGCGGAGTGCCTCACTAAGTGTCTGAGGCTGGCCACGAATCTGGATCCTCCGGTCTCAGCCTTCCAAGTACTGGGATTCCAAGCGTGCTCCCCCACGCCTGGCTCCTATTTTTTATTCTTTATTTTGAAATGGTCTAAGTTGCAGAGAGCCTTACTAAGTAGCTGAGACTGGCCGTGAACCCGGATCCTCCAGTCTCAGCCTCCCAAGGACTGGGATTCCAAGTGTGTGCCCCCACACCGTCTCAGTATTTGCCCTTCTCATCATACTTAAACGTTCTATTTGTCGTTCCATAGGAAATTGACATCCTCTAATAACAGGCCTCGAGAAGACAGCTGGTTAAAATCCTTATTTGTCCGGAAAGTTGATCCAAGAAAAGACGCTCACTCTAATCTCCTAGCTAAAAAAGAAACGAGCAGCCTGTACAAGCTACAGTGTGAGTAATGGGTCTGCCGTCTTCACATTTGACTTGCTTCACTCATTCCTAAGTTTATTGTCAAATTCTCTTTTGTTTCAGTTCACAATGTGAAGCCTGAATGCCTAGAAGCGTACAACAAAATTTGGTGTGTATACCAGACTATCTTTTCCTTGGGGAAAATTAATGACTTTAATATTTATGGGATCAGCTAATATTTGGTAGCAGAGATATCTTTTGTCTCCTCTGAATGACCAGCCAGGCATGCTGGTACACGTGTATGGTCCTAGTACTTGGGAGGCAGAGATAGGAGGAGCACAGGTTTGAAGCCAGTTTTAGCAACTTAGCAAGACCCGGTTTCAAAATTGAAAAATAAGCTAGGCGTGGTGGCACATGCTTGTAATCCCAGTACCTGGGAGGCTGAGACAGGAGGATCCCAGGTTTTCAGCCAGCCTCAGCTACTTAGTGAGGCCCTCCACAACTTAGTAAGACCCCATTTCAAAAGATAATGGAAAATAGGGCTGGGATGTAGCTCAGAGGTAGAATGCCCCTGGGTTCAATCTCTAGTACTGCAAAAAATAAGTTAATTGATTTAATTAAATTTTAAAAATAGGGCTGGGAGTATAGTTTAGAGGTAGAATGCTCCCAGGGTTCAATCCCCAGCTCTATACACACACACACACACACACACACACACACACACACACACACACACACACACAC
>PVLC010041742.1:0-13408 GCA_004027655.1 Graphiurus murinus | reverse complement strand
GAACAGCACGAGCTGATTGTCCGTGTGTTTTCACGGCTGCAGGTCCTACATCTCCTTCGACATCTTGAGAAGAGTGTTGAAGGATTACTTCCAGTATGACGTCTTTTACTGCATGAACATCACCGACATTGATGACAAGGTAAAGGAAGTGTTCCAGATTCAAGGCTGCAGGCAGGAGAGGAGACAGCGCCTGTGTGTTCAGGGAGCGAGTTGGCGAAGTGTCCCTAACGTCCAGGCTCTGGGGAGCGCAGGCCTGCTCCTTAGCGTGCACAGGTTCCCTTCACTGAGTCCACTCAGTGGTAGGCGCTGGTGTTCCACCATGCCACCCATGTCTGAGGCCCACAGTTGTCCCCCTGCCGCCCTCACCCTGACCTGGGGTCACCGATCCTGAGAGCAGCGTGCTACACCAGGTGGAGCAGGCTCTGAATTACCCCCCCCCCCCCGTTCCCTTTCACCCAGATCATCAAGAGAGCCCGGCAGAACTACTTGTTTGAGCAGTATCGGGAGCGGAAGCCGCCGGCGGCGCAGATCCTGGAGAATGTCCGAGCCGCCTTGAAGGTGAGTGCACGCCCCCGCCTCCTGCACACGCGTTGGGGCCGTGGTAGGTCACTGTCCCCCACTGTTTGTCCTGGCTCAGCTTCACAAAGCAGTACTCAAGCCAGCTCTGTTGGGATGCTGAGGCCTCGGTGGGCGTGGCCCCTCGGCCTGTGAGATCATCAGGGCAGGTGTGCAGGGACAGGGGAATGCAGCGGGTGGCGTTCTGTCCACTCACGGGGCAATGTCTGATGCATCCCAATGCCAAGGTGCCGCTAAGGACACCTGCTCCTGACAGTGGGCAAGGGCGATGTTCTCTAAGGCTTCAAGGTCAAGGCCTTGACCAGTCCGACACTTGACCGAAAGACAGAAGCTGTGCTCAAGTTCTTTTTTCTTTTTTTGGTGGTACTAGGGATTAAGCCCAGGAGCATTCTACCTCCAAGCTATACCCCCACAGGCCTATTTTTTATTTATTTGGAAAGAGGGTCTCACTAAGTTGCAGAGGGCCTCACTAAGTAGCTGAGGCTGGCTGTGAACCTTCAATTCTCCAGTCTCAGCCTCCCAAGTGCTGGGATTACAAGCATGCACCACCACGCCTGGCATATGCTCAGCTTTTTTTTTTTTTTTTTTTTTTTGCCGTAGTGGGGGTTGAACTCAGGGGCATTCTACCTCTGAGCTATACCCCCAGCCCTATTTTTTATTTTGAAACAGGGTCTCACTAAGTTGCGGAGCGCCTCACTAAGTACCTGAGGCTGGTTGTGAACCTTCAATTCTCCTGTCTCAGCCTCCCAAGTGCTGGGATTACAAGCGTGCACCACCACACCTGGCATATGCTCAGCTTCTTAACACTCTTCATTACATTCACATTACTCCAAAGTTTCAGAATTATTGAAGAAATTAATTCTTTCCAATTTAACAGTTTTGTTCTGAATAAGCATTATTACAAACATACATTTGTATCACATATTTTATTCTCAGTAACTAGTAGATAGTAATTAGAAGGGTGATTGCTGGTATTTTATGTCTGGAAGAGAAAGCAGGCGTGGCATTGGAAGGCAGTGGTCGTTTAGAGGGCTGGGGCCTGAGCCCGTGGGCGCCTCTGAAGTGCAGGTGGCCCTGCGCTTCCCGGGCTCTCTGTTTAGTCCCTGGAGCAGCCTGGAAGTACTGCTCTCACCCCCCATTTTAGATGAGGGCAACTGAGGCACGGTGTGGTTAAGGAACCTGCCCAGTCACGCGGGAGGAGGGTCAGCACTAGTGCTACCCAGGCGGGGAGTTCGGGGCTCTTGGCCACTGCCCACTGCGTGGGAAAGAGCTAGGGGGACATGACGTAAACTGCTTTGTCCCCACGGGGCAGTGGGGAACACTGGCATCTTCCTGAGACCTTAGATCAGCTTTATGAACCTGGGTTTCTACACGGTGCTTAACAGATTGGACATGTCTTTGTTTGTAGCCGTTTTCAGTAAAGTTGAGTGAGACCACGGATCCTGACAAGAGGCAGATGCTGGAGCGAATCCAGCACACGGTGGAACTGGCCAGAGAGCCACTCGAGCAAGCTGTGCACGACAGCCTCCCCAGGGAGGAAGTTGACAGCCGCGCACAGGTGAGCCCTTCCGCGTCCCCGCCCACTGGCTTACGTAAGTGCTCTGCGCTGCACCCACCTGCCCCTTGGAGCCTGGTGCCTGGACCCGCAGCTGGGTGGCTCTGCCATGGCTGGTAGCCCCGCCCCAGGATGGCTGAGACCCTGCGCCCTCTCTTCCCTCTCCCTCCTGCCCATTTCCTGGGCACAGAGCTGGGTGCCACTGGAGCGGGACCTGGGATCCAGGAGAACCTCACCCTGGGCCTCCCCCGATGTCCCTTCTCCCGCATCCCCGTGGGATGCAGGGAGCAGCTTTGTGTGGGGGTTTTGCCATGATGTCCGTGGACCCTCCCAGCGTGTCTTAGTGGCAGCAGCTGGAGAAAGAGGTGCCAAGGACTGCAGGGAGCAGCGGCCCCGCGGCCCTGTGGGTCTGAGGTCTTGGTGCCCAGCAGGCTTTCTGCCATTGGAAAGGCCTCCTTCAGACAGGAGGGAGAGCCTTAAGGTCTTCCTCGTTGGCATCCCACTGGTATGGCTAGCCATGCTGTGGACACAGGCGGGCCTTGTCCTGTCTACCAGCGCCCCCTGCTGGCCGCCTTTACTCAGTGCACTCGAGAATCAAAGCAGAGCGGAGCTGTCAGGAAGCCAGAAGCCACCCAGCTCCAGCGTCTGACTCCGGCTCCCTCAGTCAGCCCTCACCACCGTCCCAGGCCTCCGCTCAGTGGCTGTGGCCTGAACGCCATGTCTACTTTGCTCACATTTTCCTGTTCCGTTTGATCTCTCCCGTGTCCCCCCAGGTGGATGGTGCGGGGTGCTAGTGGACTTTATGAAAATGAGCCCCGTCTTGGGTGCTGTTGTTCCTCCGGTGCTGCCTTGGGCCGAGCCGCCCACCTGCTTCTGGGCCCCTTACTCGGGTCCTCTTGTCACCAACAGTGCTGCCAGAAAGGTGGTCACGCCCAGTCGTTCCACCAATATCCTTGTTAAGGAAAATGGAGGTGTATTACATGACAGAACTTCCCGGGTCCCCACTGCTGTGCGCTGTCCCCGCCGTCCGCTCTTTCTGTCTCTGTGAGCCTGACTGCTCTGGGGACCCCTCCTTACAAGTGGAGTCACACAGCGTGGGTCGGGCTTCGTCCAGTCAGCGTGGCATCACCAGGGTCCGTCCATGCCACAGCGTGTACCCGCGCTTCCTCCTTTCTAAGTCCATTGGTTGTGTGGGAGGACCACGAGCTGGTTATCCATTCACCTGCAAGGGATGCTTGGGTGGTTTCCACCTGTGAGCTGTCGAGAATAACACTGCTGTGAACATGGGTGTGCACACACCTGTAGGACCCTGCTTCTGGTTATTGGGGTGTATGCCCAGAAGCAGCATTGCTGGCTCAGACAGCCGCCCTGCTTGTAGTGACAGTCCAAGGAGCTGCCACGCTGTTCCCACAGCACCTCTGTCCGTCCCCAGCAATGGTGCACAGGATTAGGGTTCCTCTGCATCCTTGCTGATGCTAGCGCTTTCCGTCTTTCGGGTCGAAGCCGTCCTACTGGGTGGGAGATGTTTTCTCCTTTTTTTTTGCTTTACTGGGGATTGAACTCAGGGGCATTCTACCTCTGAGCTATACCCCCAGCCCTATTTCTTATTCTTTTTTTTTTTTTTTTTGCAGTACTGAGGATTGAACTCAGAGGCATTCTACCTCCGAACTATACCCTCAGCCCTATTTTTTATTCTTTATTTTGAAACTGAGTCTTACTAAGTTGCGGAGTGCCTCACTAGGTAGCTGAGGCTGGCCTCGAACCTCAGCCTCCTGAATGCTGGGATTACAAGCGTGTGCCACCACGCCCGGCTTCTTATTCTTTATTTTGAAGCAGGGTCTCACTAGGTTGCGGAGGGCCTCAGGCCACCACGCCCGCTTTGTTCTCTCCTTCTGGTGTTGATTTGCATTCTTTAAATGACCAGTGATGTTGAGCATCTTCATGAGCCAGGAATTGTAGTGCATGTCTCTGGACACGCATATGTAAGTTTCTTTGGGCCATATACCCAATAATGGAAAGTTGCTGAGCAGTAGAGCATATATCTGGGTGACTTGGGGATCCCCAATACTGCCTGCACATTCTGGGTTTCTCTGAAGGATGCACGGGACTCAGCATCAAGTTGAACTCTTTGTTTTGTTTTGTTTTTGAGACAGGGTTTCATTAAGTTGCTGAGATTCTTGCTAAGTTGCTGAGGCTGACCTTGAACCCAGATCCTCCGGTCTCAGCCTCCCAAGTACTGGGATTACAAGTGTGTGCCATCATGTCTGGCTTCATTTTGAAGCAGGATCTCACTAAGTTGTGGAGGGCCTCACTAAGTAACTGAGGCTGGCCTTGAACCTGCGATCCTCCTGTCTCAGCCTCCCAATTACTGGGATTACAAGCGTGCGCCACCACACCGGGCTTGTCACCTGTGTTTTTGACCAAGACTCCTCTCAGGTCCCTTAATGTGCTAGAGTGGCACACAGAGCCAGGGAAAGCATTCTGCTTACATCCACTGGTTTACTCATGAAGGATGTCACAGAGGATGCAGATGAAGAGATGCTTACAGCACGACACGAGGGGCGGGGGCGGGAGCAGTTTCCGTGCCCGCTCCAGGCCCCCACCTCCCCCACCCCACATGCAACTCTAGTTGTCCTCGTTCTTTAGACTCTGGAGCCGTCTCAGGAGCTCCACGTCAGGAGCCAGGGGCAGAGCCCACCATCTGCATTATTACCTCATGATGTCATAGCTTCTTTCATTCATACCCGTTTAAACTTCCTCCTCGTGGTTTCACAGCTTGGCAGCGTGTTTCTTGTTTTTGTTTTGGTTTTTGTGTGTGTGTGTGTGCGATACTGGGGATTGAACCCAGGGCCATTCTGCCATTCTACCTCTGAGCTACACCCCTTGTCCTATTTTTTAGTCTTTATTTTGAAACGGGGTCTCACTAAGTTGCGGAGGGCCTCACTAAGTAGCTGAGGCTGGCTGCGAACCTGGATCTTCCCATCTCAGCCTCCCAAGTACTGGGATTGCAAGTGTGCGCCACTACACCCGGCTCGGCACATTTTTTTTTTGACACTGAATGATACCCCGTGTCCCATGGTCTGGCTGCACCAGTGTTCCACCTGAAGGACATCTGGGTTGCTTCCAGGTTTTGGCAGTTACAGGTAGAGTTTCTATGAGCCGCTGTAGGCGGGAGTCTGTGTAGGCACAGCTTTCAGTTCCTTTGGGTGACTTCCGAGGAGCGCAGTTGCTGGCTCGTATGGTAAAAGTATGGCTACTTTTTAAAGAAACTGCCAAACTGTCTCCTGAGTGCCTGTGCCATTTGGCGCCCTACCAGTCTTGAACGAGAGCTGTTGCTCCACGTCTTTGTTGGAGTGTGGTAGAGTCGGCCTTCCGGGACTTGTCAATTCTGAGAGGTGTACTGTTGCTTTAATGAATGTTCCCCTAATGGCTTGATGTCACGTTTTTTATATGCCTATTAACTTGCTATTAAATCAGTAGATTTAATTTATTTATTGTGGTGCTAGGGATTGAACCCAGGGGCATTTTACCTCCAAGCTATACCACCAACCCTATTTTATTTTTTTGATCTGGATACAGGGTCTCACTAGGTTGCTGAGGTGGCCCCGAACCCTGATCTTCCTATCTCAGCCTCCCAAGTACTGTGATTATAGGAACATGCCACCAGGCCGGCTGTTTTATAACTATTTTAAATGGATTAAAATAATTTTGGTCTCTGTTCATTGCCACTATATTAGATCATATAAAAATATGATTGATTACGGTAGGGTTGTTAACTTCGTGTCAGTCAACTTTGTGGTGCTCTAACAAATACCTGAGAGATGCAGCTCATTGGAGGCAAGCTTTGTCTGGGCTTTGGAGGTTTCGGTCCGTGTTTGGCTGGCCTGTCACTTTGGGCTGCGGCCAGGGAGTGCCCGGTGGGGCCCAGCACCCCTTTGAGGGCGAGCTGCCTGCCGCCGACGTGACTTCCTCCTGCTAGGCCACCCTGTCCTAAAGGCCCCCACCTCCCAGTAGCACCACAGGCTGGCCACCAACCCTCAGCGCATGGGCCCCAGGACATTAGGAACCAAGCCCAGCACCCCACACCCGTGACCTTGACTTCACTTGCTGGGCCTTGGAGGCTTCGTTGGGTGCTTTGAATTTTCCATGCAGGTTACCACGTTGGCTGTGGATCAGAAGTTTCCTTTTTTTTCTTAAGTCTGTATGCCTGCTCTGCCCCTGGTGGCTGGGCCAGGCTCTGTCCGTCGGAGGCCTGGAGTGGTGGCAGCGTCCTGAAGCTGATCCGCTGCACTCCGCCATGCCCCTCTCCTCCCCTTCACTCTGTGCGCCGTGTAAATAGTCCAGCCATTAAACTCGCTCTGGGCATCCTTTCCATCTCGTTATTTTATTGATTTCTAGTTTAAGCCCACATGGTTGGAGAGTGTATACTGTATGATTTCTGTTCTTTGAGATCCGTCAAGGTACATTTTATGGTCCTGATTGAGGCCTACCTCAAGGAATACGGATGAGATTGTGGGAGAATGTGCACCCTCTTTGGTGGGTGACGTAGCCATACGCGTGCATTGTGTCCATGCGTTGGTGGTGGCAGCGAGCTCGGTGCGGTCCTTCCTGCTGACTTTCTACCTGCTGGATCTGACCGTTTCTGGTAGGGCACATGGAGGTCTCCAGCTCCGGAGGTCGAGTCCTGCTTCCCCTGTCAGAGCCACCAGTGCTGGCCTCTTTCACTGCGGTGGGCACATACACGTTGAGGATTCCTGTGTTTTCCTGGTCTCTGTCCCCTTGTCACTGTGGGAGGCCTCTCTGTAACCCTGGAGACCTTTCCCTGCTCTGAAGTCTGCTCCGTTTGAATTATAGTATGGCTGCCTCCACCTTCTTTTGATTAGTGTTAGCACGGTACATCTTCCTCCATCGTTTTACTTGTGCCTGTATATATATATATACATTTTGCGGTACTGGGGATTGAACTCTGGGGCATTCTACCTCTGAGCTATACCCCTGGCCCTATTTTTTATTCTTTATTTTGAAACAGGGTCTCTCAAAGTTGCGGAGGACCTCACTAGGTAGCTGAGGCTGGCTGCGAACCCGGATCCTCCAGTCTCAGCCTCTCGAATGCTGGGATTACAAGCGTGCACCACCACGCCCGGCTTGTGCCTGTATATTTAAGCTGGATTTCTTGTAGATAACATATAGTTGGGTCCTGCTTCCCTCCCCGACTTCCAGTGCTGGGGATGGAACGCAGGGCCCTGGTTTTGACCCCTTCTGACATCTCCATCTTAGAATTGGCACATGTACGCCATTGTGTTCAGGGGCTGGGGGCGTAGCTCAGGTAGCGTGTCTGCGTACATTGGCACTCAAAGCGATTGTGGATACAGCGGGATTCATACCTACCGCCTGTGCTACTGGTTTTCGTTTTTGCTTTTATTCTTTGTTTTTGTTTTGTCTTCCACTCTTTTTCAGCCTTTTGCAGTTTCTTTTTTTTTTTTTTTTGCGGTACTGGGGATTGAACTCAGGGGCATTCTACCTCCGAGCTATACCCCCAGCCCTATTTTTTTATTCTTTATTTTGAAACTGAGTCTCACTAAGTTGCGGAGTGCCTCACTAGGTAGCTGAGGCTGGCCGCGAACCCGGATCCTCCGGTCTCAGCCTCCCGAATGCTGGGATTACAAGCGTGCGCCACCACGCCCGGCTGCCTTTTGCAGTTTCAATCAGGCACGTTCTCTTGTTTCTTAGCATACCGGTGCTCCTTGGTCGCTGTTTCGAGTGGCTGCCCTGGCACCTTCAAGTGCCCCGGCCTCACCCCGGCCTGTGCTCAGTGGCGCTGCACTGCTCGCTGGCGGGGGAGCACCTTGCAGCGCGCCACCGTCGCTGCTTTCTCTTCACTCATACATAAGCCTGCGCATACTGAACGCTACTCGAGCGCATCGCTATTGTTATTTGGATATTCTCGTCTTTCCCGTCTTTTCTCTTTGCTTTTCAGTCTAGGAAGTTTTTCCAGATCCTCAAGTACAGGTAGTCTCTCCTCAGCTAGCCCATCACGGACTTTTTTTGAGACAGGGTCTTGCTAAAGTGCCCAGGCTGGCTCCGAAGTTGCCATCCTGCTGCCCTGGCCTTGTGAGTGGCCAGGTGTGCACCGCCACGCCCAGCTTCCTTTCTGTGGCATTTTCATCACCAGCATCTTTGTTGTTGTTTCTTAGAATTTCTCTCTCTGCCGCATTATCCATCTGTTCTCCAGTGCTGCCTTCTTCATCCGCTCGGGCCGGGTCTGCTCTCTCAGCCCTCCCTCCGCAGTGGCTCTGTGCATGCAGAGGGGACTTGAGCAGGGACCTCGAGCAGCCGCTCTGTCCCTCTCAAGCAGCGCAAGAGGTTTCCGAGTTCACTGACTCCATCGCAGCCCTGACCTGCCAGGTCGCCATCCTGATCTCTCTCCACCCTTTGTCCCCTGTCTCCTGCGTGTGTGGTGGACCACAGACTGCCTGTGTGGCCAGGTCCCTGTCACTGCCCAAGCCAACCTGCCGGAGACCCCGGATTCCTGCCAGGGAGGTGGGTGCTTCTCCCACGTGGCAAGAGTGCTGTGAACCCAGTGCCAACGACAGTGGGTGTGGCCAGGGAACATGGGCCCTCCGTGTCGCTCTTGGAATCCAAGACACCAATTGGCTCACACTACCTGTGCTGGAAGAGCCGCCATAAAACCTGGTTCACCCGCTCTTGTTCTGTGCTCCTTCTTTAGGTGTTGCTGGACGAGGCCAAGGACTTGCTTTCTGACTGGTTGGATTCCACGTGTGGCAGCAAGGTGACTGACAATTCCATTTTCTCCCAACTGCCCAAGTTCTGGGAAGAGGAATTCCACAAAGACATGGAAGCGCTGAACGTAAGTGTCGTGGACGTCTTGCCTTCCTTGCTCTCAGCCAGGGCCCTGGCTTCCACAGTCTTGCTTTAAAACCAAAAGGCCTAGCCAGGCGTGGTGGTGCATGTGTGTAATACCAGTACTTGGGAGGCTGAGACAGGAGGATTACAGGTTTGAAACCGGCTCGGCAATTTAGCGGCTCATCTTCTGCAATGTAGTGAGACCCTGTTTCCAAATAAAAAAATAAAATCAGGCTAGGGGGGTAGATCCTGGCTTCAATCCTCAGTGACACACACACACACAAGGCCTGTGTAACCACAGCACCATCATTTTGCAAGCTCAATTAAGTGGCTAAGTCAACGTTAAGGTTGAACCCAGGGGTATTCTACCCCTGAGCTAAACCCCCAGCCCTTTTTATTTTGTATTTTGAAACAGGCTCTCACTTAGTTGCTGAGGGTGTGGCTAAGTTGCTCAGGCTGGCCTCAAACCTGCAATCCCCTTGTCTAAACCTTCCAGTTACTGAGATTACAGGTGTATACGTGTGTGTGTGTGTGTGTGTGTGTGTGTGTGTGTGTGTACACACTGGGGGTTGAACCCAGGGGCATTCTACTTCTGAGCTCTATCCCCAGCCCTTTTTGTTTTTTATTTTGAAGCAGGATCTCAGTAGGTTGCTGAGAGTCTCACTAACTTCGCTTAGGCTTGTCTTGAACCTGCAATCCTCCTATATCAGCCTTGCAAGATTACAGGCATGTGCTGCATCTAGCTTTTTTTTTTTTAACTAGCAATTTCACCTTTGTTGTCCTCATGCCCAGCACATCTGGATGCACAGAAAACAAAGGAATTTTTTGGGTGTGTGGTACCTAGGATTGAACCCAGAGACATTTTACCACTGAGCTACACCCACAGCCCTTTTTTATTTTGGGGGTTTTGTTTTGTTTGGTTTGGTTTTGCAGTACTGGGGATTGAACCCAGAGGCATTCTACCTCTGAGCTATGCTCCCATCCCTATTTCTTATTCTTTTATTATTTACTTATTTATTTATTTTGCAGTACTGGGGACTGAATCCAGGGGCATTCTACCCTCCGAGGTCCACCCCCATTCCTATTTTTTATTCATTTTGAAACAGGGTCTCACTAAGTTGCGGAGTGCCTCACTGGAGAGCTAAGGCTGGCCACGAACTGGGATCCTCCTGTCTTAGCCTCCCAAGTACTGGGATTACAGGTGTGCGTCACCATGCCTGGCTTGTTTTTTTTTTTTGAAACAGGATCTCACAGGTTGTGTGAGTCTTGCTAAGTTGCCAAAGCTGGCCATGAACCCGGGATCCTGTCACAGTTTCCCAAGTATTGAGATTACAAGCATGTGCCACCACACCTGGCTCTTGTTTTTGTTTTTTGAAACGGTCTTGCTAGGATGTGTGAGTCTTGCTAAATTGCCAAAGCTGGTCTTGAACCAGAGATCCTCCTGTCTCAAGTCTCCCAGGTATTGGGATTATAGGCGTGTGCCACCATGCCCAGCAAATAGAAACTCTGAATGTGGAAGCCTCCTATAAGGCGAAGTGAGTCCTTTCTGTCCTCATCCTTACCTCTTCCAAGGCCTCTGGCAGGGAGAAAGGGGAGAAAACCCTTGAGGCTGCCTGTGAAACCCGAGGCCTCCTAGGGCTCCTTCCCCCATGGCTCCAAGCAGGGAAGGAGCAGGTCTTTCAGGGTGCTGGCTTCTCCATCTCATGGAGGGTCCCTGAGCCACTGACCAGGGAGCAAGACTTGGAGATCTGCAGCAGGGCCCTCACAGGGAGCTGGCGAGGCAGGGACACGGTCGGCACACGCCAAGCCCATAGTCCCGGGCCCGTGCGCCTGCTGTTCCCTGGGCCACCGGGGGCTTCTGGTTTTGCATCTCAACGGTGTCATTTTCATGGAGTGTGCGGTGGGAGGTCACTTTGCACAGAAGGGAGAGCACTGAGCCTTCCCCTGTCCCCACAGGTCCTCCCTCCCGATGTCCTAACCCGAGTTAGTGAATATGTGCCAGAAATCGTGGACTTCGTCCAGAAGATTGTGGACAATGGTTACGGGTAAGCACAAGGTCCCTCCCGGCGTTCTAGGGGAGCAGCTCCCCAACTCTGAGTCTGGGTCCAGGAAGCAGGAGAGCTTGCGCTCCGGGTGCCCGCCAGGTCGGTGGTGCCCTGGCGCTCATCCCATAGGGCCTTTGCTCTGCGCCGAGTCCCCAGGGCTGCCGCTCCAATTTGGATTGTTTTCAAAAATAAAGCCTAGGGTTTCATTTGGGAGTAGCTGGTGTTGCAGTAGGTGTTGAGCTGTGCAGACACCGCCTGGCCGCTCTAGGCGGGACACGGGAGGGAGAAGGTGGTGAGGGCCGTATCCAGCCAGTCCTGAAGCCACCAGCAGTCGTGCTCTGGGCTCCAGCTCAGCCCAGGGCTGAGAAGCAGGCGTCTGGCTGACCAGCCCCTCTAGACAGGCCCCGCGGCCACCCTGGGGGCCGAGGGAAGGACCTGGCCCAACTCTGCTCACAAGCTCAGTAGTTGCTGGGCTTAGTGGCACACACCTGTATTCCCCGTACGTGGGAGGCTCAAATAGGAGGATCCCAGGTTAAGGCCAGCCTCAGCAATATAGCAAGGTCTTCGGCAACTTAGCAAGACTATGTCAAAATAAAAGATAAAATAGAGCTGGAGATACAGCTCAGATGTAGAGTGCCCCTGGGTGCAATCCTAGTAAAAACAAAGAATCAGCTCGGAAGCTCAGCAGTTAAGACCATGGGTTACTGGCCCAGAGGAGCGCGATCACACCTTTGGGGCTTTGGCGCCACCTACAGGCACTTGAAGAGTGCACAGCCTCAGCCAGGCATGGTGGCACACGCCTGTAAACCCAGTACTTTGGGAGCTGAGTTATAAGGATCGCAAGTTCAAGGACAGCCTCAGCAAAGTAACAAGATGCTCAGCAACCTAGCAAGACCCTGTTCCAAAAAAACCAAAGAAGAGCCAGGTGTGGTGGGGCACGCCTGTAATCCCAGTACTTGGGAGGCTGAGACAGGAGGCTCACAGGTTCGAGGACAGTCTCAGCAAGCAGTGAGACTCCCTTCAACCTAGCGAGACCCTGTTTCCAAATAAGAAATGAAATCGGGCTGGGGGTGTAGCTCAAAGGTAGAACGCCCCTGGGTTCAATCCCCAGTGCCACAAACAAACAAACAAACAAACAAACAAAAACAAAGAAGCTGAGCATGGTGGTACATGTCGTAATCCCAGTACTTGGGAAGCTGAGACAGGAGGATTGGGGGTTTGCGGCCAGCCTCAGCTACTTAGTTAGAACCCTGTTTCCAAATGAGAAATAAAATCAGGCTGGGAGTGTAGTTTGGAAGTAGGATTCCCTGGGTTCAATCCCCAGTACAAAAAAAAAAAAACCTAAAAATTTTTAGGGCTTGAGTGTAGCTCAGAGTCAGAATGCCCTATGTTCCATGCCCAGTACAAATAAATAACCAAAGTAAAATAAAAGGGGCTGGCATGTAACTCTGAGGTAGAATACCCTGGGTTCAAACCCGAGGACCACACACAGAGTGCAAGTCCCGGATGGCATCCCATCCCAAGGACGGAACCTGTCATCAGCCTCTCGTTTCACTGCACACTGCCTGCCCTGCCCTGGGTCTGCCATGGCAACACTGGGAAGTTAGCCTTTTCAAGAGGAGCACAGGTGTAAGCTCAGCTAGGACCCAGGTGTCCGTGGGCAGCGCTGAGCACTGCTGGAAGGCCTCCCTGCGGGACCAGTGCAGGCCCTGGCCCCGCCTCAGCCCCTCCCTCCTTGCCTGGCCCCACAGACTGGATGAAGGAGGAGTCAGGCTGAGCTCAGCCTCAGAATCACTGGCTCTGAAGCGACATCGCCACCTCTCTTTATCAGATTCCTGCCCAAGTCGGGCAGGCAGGTCATCTGAGCTGGAATAATCTGGAAGCTTTTGGAGAGCTGGGGCAGGGCGGCAAGGTGTTGGCGTGCAGATTCAGAGAGGTGTGGGGGGCGGCGCACAGAGTAGTGGCCTCACCAGGCGAGGCCAGGCACAGCCCATGTGGCCCCAGGACGCTGGGCAGAGTGTGTGCAAGGGACAGTCGCTCCCGCTGAGCCCACCCTGCTGGCTGCTTCCAGCCTTGGGCGGGCCTCGGCTCCCCAGCGCTGAGCTCTTTTTTTTTTTTTTTTTTTGCGGTACTGGGGATTGGACTCAGGGGCATTCTACCTCCGAGCTACACCCCCCCCCCCATTTTTATTCTTTATTTTGAAACTGGGTCTCGCTAAGTTGTGGAGTGCCTCACTAGGGCCGCTGAGCTCTCCACTCAGAGCCTTTGGTCTGGTGGAACCTGATTCCTCTCTCTTTTCCAGCTACGCTTCAAATGGGTCCGTCTACTTCGACACAGCGAAGTTTGCCTCGAGTGACAAGCACTCCTA
>PVLC010041741.1:0-13256 GCA_004027655.1 Graphiurus murinus | reverse complement strand
AAAAAATAGCTCCCATGAAGCTTTGGGCAGAGACAAATCTTGAGGATAATGTCCCCTTCTTGTCAAGAGCTCTCCTCTTCTGAAGCAGCACCTGAACCCTGGAGGCAGCCAAGCCTTTGAAAGACAATGACATGGGAAACTACCCTAATCAAACAAATGTTACACATAGGGTGGCCTTAAGTCCCCACTATTAAAACTATGTGATGTTCATTCACTCAGTCCCAATAATGTGTGTGACTCCAGCAATGTTTATGGCACGCAGGATGGTATATATAACTATTCAAAAATAATTGAAAAATTCCATTCTTACTGTAGATAAGATTTTTTAAAGCTTGGTTATACTAAATGTGTGGTGGTTAGGATGAAACGATAAGGGCTAACAATATTTTTGCAAGTGACAACAGAGCTCAAGAACTAAACAGTGAAGAATTCAATTCAGCCAGGCATGGTGGCTCATGCCTGTAATCCCAGTCCTTGAGCGGCTGAGAAAGGGTGATAGCAGCTTTCAGGCCAGCCTTAGCAATTTAGTGAGACCCAGTTTCAAAATAAAATCATTGGGGATGTAGCTCAGTGATAGAATGCCCCTAGGTTTAATTCCCAATGTAGAGGGAGAGGGAGAGGGAGGAGGAGGGGGAGGGGGAGGGGGAGGGGAGGGGAAGTGGTGGGGGAAGGGAGGAGAAAGAAATGTTAATTTAATTAAACATTCAAAGTAACAGTACTACATTCAATATTGGAAATACAGAGACAAAGCAAGTGGCTTGTCATCAACAGAACCAGAGAAACATAGGTAAATAATTACAAGATGAGAAATATATACCATATATAGCAACAGGGTAAGTGATTAATAAGCACTAAACTTGGGTAGGTCTTGAAGAACACTTCACAAAAAAAATCTGACCTATAAGCTAAGTTTTAAAAGGAAAAAAAAGGCCACAAGACAAAGAGCAGCATGACTAAACTTTGCAGACAGCTACCAAGTTTAATGGGGAACTGCTAAGACAGGAGCTAGAGAGGGAGACAACCCATACAACTGGCTTCTCTGCTATGAGGGATCCCAGGATTTAGCAGGTAGGAAAGCCAGTGAGATTTGCATTGCAAAAAGGCTACATTAGCAGTGGCATAAAGGATGACTTTAGGGGCCACACTTAGGAAGAAAAGTAAAATTTGTAGTAGTGATTGCCATAGTGAATGTCTCAACTAACCAAGGTTTAAACCAGAGCTACTGTTGACACAGTCTTAAAAAGATGTTGAAAAAATAGTATAAAACTATAAATGCCTAAGTCTGTTTTAATTAAAAACAGCTTATATATCAATATGTTCTTGGCCTTTCTTTAGAAATAAAATTAGAAGAGAATATATGAATACACAAAAAACATATATGCATATATACACACAAAAGATTCAAAGGACAGACCAAAATTTTTTAGCAATATTGATTTCAGAGTAATGAGATTATAAACTCCTTTATATTTCTTAAATTCTTTATCATGAATTATTTTATGTTAAAGTAAACATTTTATTCTTTCCAAACTAGGAGAAAAAACATTTTAAAAGTCAAATGAGAGCCTGGTGTAGTGACACACACCTGTAATCCCACTTCTGAGAAGCTGAGACAGGAGGATCCATTCGAAGCCAGCCTCAGCAACTTAGCAAGACTCTTAGCAACCTAACAAGAACTTGTTTCCAAATAAAATAGGTTTTGAGGTGTAGCTCAAAGGTAAAATTCCCCTGGCTTAATCCCCAACACCACAAAGGGAAAAAAAAATGTCAAATGAGAATGTTCATATCATTAAGGAGCTACTAAGATAAATCATAGTGAAATGTGTGTGTGTGTGTGTGTGTGTGTGTAGAGAATTATGAAGTAGTAATTTTTATCTAAAATTTGTATTTTTATAGTATTCTGATATGCAAGGGAAAAAGTTTAATTTTTCTTCTTGGACAAATGGGTATGTTATCAGATCACATTCTAGTTAGATTTAACAAGTGGTAAAGACACATGATATGTGTTAGGAGTAAGATGACCTACTAGTTAAAATATCAAGATATTGCAAGCCATTATACAATCATAGAAGGACGAGATAAAGTGAGATGTAATTGAAAAATTATTCTATGTATAATTAAATTCTCCCTACCTCCTTACCCAAGAATAGGTCTTTAATAACAGCAACTCCAAGAGATGTTTCTATACTATTTATACATAGAAAAAAATATGCTTTAAAGAAAGTAAATTCAAAAACAATAATGTTATAATGGAAAACATGGGAGTCATTTAATAATACAGGTACAAATCACTTCAGTACAAGAAAGCCAATTTGTTGGTATATAATTAAAGATTCTTTCTGGGCCTATCACTATTATGTCATCTGACTTCACTAAGAAACACTTAATAATTAGGCAATAAAGATGAGCCTTCTATCTTGATTTGCTTAATTACAAGAAAGTGTCTCTGATCATAATAGTATTTGTGTCACTCAGTCTCTCTTCCTTAATTTTCCCATCCCTAATAACATTGCCATGAACTCATGATAAGGAACTCCCTTCCTCCCTGAAGAAGAAGCAGGATTTTACGTGAATCTTACTTACCCGGCATGAAAAAAAAAAAAAAATAGAAAGAGCATCATCCTTTTCAACTCTAATTTCCAGACATGCTCCTAATAAGGCCTTTTTGTGTGGTCCTCTCCCACTCTTCACAGTTTGGAGTGATATACCCCATTACTTCCTATCTACACCTGGAGAGCTGGAAGGGAAAGAAGAAATGCTTGGGTACAAGGGAATTTATTTTTCAATAATTTTTATTTTTTAAGACAGGCACTAACATTCTGCAAGAGACTATATTTTGTCAAAAACAATTAAAGGACATCTTTACCAATACTAGATTTCAGGAATTCTGTGTATTATAAAGTTTTGACATTAGATGCCATTTTTTTAACATAATATAGTTCCTTCAAACTCTTTCTCTCCAAAACTTCAAATGTTTCAAATAAAAATTTTCCTTTAGGAAATATGTGGTTTGAGCCAGAAATTATGGTCCTCATTAAAAACTTGTTCTGCATTTCCTCAAGTGTGTACAGCAAAAAATGTCTACTGCATCCTTGTTCTGAGCTTCCTTTTCAGCAGCAGAACACTCCAAAAACACAGCAGAAAAGAGGAATTGATTTGAACAAATCATCTCTCTGCAAAATTTTAAATCTTGGATAGGGTGTCTCTGATTTCTTATCAAACTACTTTCTCTACCCATCAGTATTGTTTGTTATAGTACTGAGGATTGAACTCAGGGGTGTTCTACCACTGAGCTACACCCCCGGCCCTGCTTTATTTTCTATTTTTACACATGGTTTTACTAAACTAACATGCTGTGGCCTTGAACCTGTGATTCTCCTGTCTCAGCCTCCTAAGTACTAGGATTGCAGGTGTACACCACCACACTTGGCTCCATCACTCTTTTTGATGCCTATTCCTTCTGCAACACTACACCACTTTCCCAATATATTCAATTAATCACACAATTGCTCCTCTTTGGAAAGTCCTATCAAGACTCTATGGAGAAATATCCAAATGGCTACAGATAAGTTTTGAATTATCCCAAAATGGATGCATCATCAAGATTGTTTTATTATCCTACTACGTGATGCTCAAAAAATTTCAAGAAAAAACATTTGGGGGCAGGGGATCATTATCTAAAACATGAGACTCGGTCTATTCAATTCTATTTTACATATTACAGGCTAAGGAAGGAAGAAAACAAAGGAGAAAATAAGTAGTAGTTATGGCCTTTAACAGCCTCTTTCAAATTGTGGAAAGTGGAACAGCAGAGAATAGGAATTCAATATGAATCCGATCTCAGAACCTGTTGAAGATTTAGATTTCCAATCTGAGAACCCGTTGACATGATCTATGGTCATTATAACAGAAAGTAGTGGCAAAGTGATGTGTTTAGAGAACAGCAGGAATGGAATTTTGCATTTGCCATTTATGGCCATCAAGAACTTATGGAAGTGACAGTAAAAAGACTAAGCCCTAAAATATCTTGCCAATTGAATCTGAAGCAGCATATTCAAATTGTGGGAAGAGCAGAGGACACAAAGCCATCGGGTACCTTTGGGAATAGTGTCTCATGTAGCTTGGGTTTGAACCAGAAAAATAATCACAAAAACAGAAACTAGATCATTAACCTCAGTATAATCTTCATTGATGTACAAAATGAAAAAAATCTAATTGAGGTATTTGGAGTAAGAATTTTTATGACCAAGTAATATGCCCTGCCTGCTAATCTTGATGGTTCACCTGATTTCTCAAAGTGTATTATCACTTTTCCTGTATTAGTTTCTACTTGCTTGTACAAAATCATCCCTCTTCAGATTCTTTCAAATCAATATTCATCAAATTTGATAAGCTTTATTTTCCCAATATCATTTTTAAATAAATAAAAAATTACCAAAGTTTTAGTATACTAAGTGTTAAAGAAAACTTAAAATATTTTATATTAATAATTATAAAGCAACAAAGTTTTGAGGGAAAAAGAAATCTTACCATATAAAGTACAAAAATATAATTTTTTTCAGGTATATGAATTTGGAAAAGTGGGAGTGAAAGGGTGAAAAAAAAAAAAAAAAAAAAAAGATGAGGAGGACTGGGTGTCAGAAGCAGTCCCATAAATATTTAAAAGTAACATTTGTATTTATGGCTGAAGATATGAAGACTGGGAAAATAAGAAAAATATTTACTGTCTAGTTCTTTTTCCTTTTATAAGAATTCTGATGGATATACTCATCTTAAAAAGATTCACAACTTGATGAATAGCAAGAATAGAAAAAAATTTTTTAATAAAGCATTCCTCCTTCCAGAGGTACAATCCATTTCAGCAACTAAAGAAAAGTTCTCTTCCATTTCCCTCATCAAACCAGTATACCAAAAATGTACTGCTAACTGAAATTAGTACTGCTGTTCTCTTACACCTGAAATCACAAACACCAAAATATAAAAAAAGCAGAGTTAGAGGCTGATTATAATAACAGAATCATTGTCAAATAATATTCCTTTAAACTCTGCAATAAATCAGAGTAGGTAAAATTCTGTCCTTAAAATCTTTGGCATTAAAAGGATCTGGGTTTGGTTACCATTTGGGCAGGCTTCTAAATACACCTTACTCTTGTAAACTAACAATTCATGATTCATGAGGCTAGGCTCATTCAAGCAAGAAAACACAAATTGCTAAGCAACATACAAAGACTCACCCACCTTAGAGCTCTGGCCAGCAACCAGGAGCCAACAGAGCTGCTTTGTCCCTCTACAGTTCCCCCTGCCTACAACTCCTTTTTTGTGTTGTATCTTTTCTAAGGGTGTTGATACAAGGTTATGTTTAATTTTTCATAATACATTTTCCCTATGTACACATTTTAATCAGTCACCTAAGGTATGAATTTGAATTTAATGCTGTATTTCTTCTATATGGACGCATGAGCATGGGTATGTATAAACTGATTTTAATACCTTATAATCTCTCTACAAATAAAAATCCCTTCCTTCCCCACCTTCTCCCAACAAATTGTGAAAGATCTGAATCATTATGAAATTCTCAATGGTCATACTACTGAGGGGGAGGGGAGTTATAACTCAAAGAAGGAAAAATAAAGCCAGCACACAAAGAGAAACAAACTCAGAGCCAGATCGAGTACAGTGGAGATAGAGTGGAGATAGTCCTGGAGTCTGTGCCCCAGCTGTGGTTGTTCCAGAGGTCAGGCTGCATCCCCGACCTCCCGTGGCTGCTTGTTTATTGTTCACTTCTTTGGACTCCATCAGATTCCCACATATCTTTCTAATATATTCCTTTTCCTCTTCCTAACAGATCTCTGCCTATAATCAAAAGATCCTTAACTAACATATTATTGGTCCCATTTGTTGTAGCATGAGAGAATGCTTTTTTCCCAAAGAACTCAAAATAGTTTTTAACATTTCACAGATGTTTTTCATTAAAAAATAAACAAATGAGCTTTTCTGCTATTTAAAAACATTTAAAAGCAGAGATTAAGAAGCTGAAGTGCTCAGTGTAATAACCTGGTCAGTGAGTGGTATAATGTACTAAAACTAAAATTTTTCAAATTACTTCTCTTTGTTCCCTAATCTCTTCTTAAAACAGGTTTCTCTCTCTCTCAAATCTCTTTTCATTAGTCAACCTGGGTCTGTTCTTTTCTGATTATCTAAAATCAAATTAATCTATCCAACCCAACAGAAAAAAAAGCTAAGAAATACAACTTTTCTAATTTAAAAAGAGGAAACAATTAGTGATTTTTTTTTCTCTTGTCCTTGTCCTAACTCTGCATATCCAAGACCCTGTCTCTCAAATCTTTCCTGCTATTACTACCACATCCACCTCAGATCTGATCTACATTATCTCAAGCTTAGTTATCTGGAACAGGCTTATTATTGGATGCCCTGCACAAATCCTTTTCCAGTCTTCAGAGCCTACCATCTCACACAAAGTCTACAGATTAGCCCTTCTAAAAGGCACAGTGAAACCGATCTCACCTATACCAGAAAACTCCTATGTATACATCTACAAATTCTTCATTCTGGTCTTTGGATTTTCTACCATCTGTTTCAACCTACCTTTATGGACCAAAATTTCCCAATAGGCATCTTCAAGAAATTGTTTCAGAGCCAGGCATGGTGGCAAACGCTTATAATCCCAGTACTTAGGAGGCTGAGACTGGGGGATCCTGGTTTGTGGCCAGCCTCAGCTACTTTAGTGAGACCCTCCACAACTTAGTGAGACTCTGTTTCCAAATAAAGAATAAAAAGTAGAGCTGAGGGTGTAGATCAAAGGTAGAATGCCCCTGGGTTCAGCCACCAATACCAAAAAAAAAAAGAAAGAAAGAAAGAAAGAAAGAAAGAAAGAAAGAAAGAAAGAAAGAAAGAAAGAAAGAAAGAAAGAAGAAAGAAAGAAAGAAAGAAATTGTTTCATAGTATTTTTGTGTAGTTTATAGAAAAAAAGGGTTTCACTATTAAATAACACTAGATATCTTTACCAGAAAACTTCTCAGACTCTTTAATATCTGATGCTTAAAAATCTTCAGGAGATAAACAGTCCACCTTTTTCAAAACTAATTTCACCATAGAAACCTTTTGTGCATATTATCTATTAGAACTAAGAGTCCCAAAAAATACACTGACTGCTTCCTGTAATCATTCCTCTGGTTTCTGCCTAAAATCCTTGTAGATTCTAGTCTATTAATGCATTTCTCCCTCATGTCATCCCAATGGGTATCACTATTTACCAATTCCACTTTTATTCAAGGCCAAGTTCAAATAACCAGTTCATTTTAAAAGCTCCCATTGAGGTCCATAACTAGGAAGTAACTTCTCCCAGAGAACATTAATTTCACTTATTTTTCCAATGTCTATTACCTTCTACTTTTTTTTTTTTTTTTTGCGGTACTGGGGGTTGAACTCAGGGGCGTTCTACCTCCGAGCTATACCCCCAAGCCCTGTTTTTTATTCTTTATTTTGAAACCGAGTCTCACTAAGTTGCAGAGTGCCTCACTAGGTAGCTGAGGCTGGCCGCGAACCCGGATCCTCTGGTCTCAGCCTCCTGAATGCTGGGATTACAAGCGTGAGCCACCACGCCCGGCACCTTCTACTTTTTATTAAAGCTATTTTGTGTAGTATCTTACTCAACCCCTTTAATCCACTTGAAAGTTGCATCTGGGACTTATTCATATTTTTTTAATTCTTCTCAACACTCAACAGTGGGGCTTTAATTATTTCCTTAAGTGAAAAATTCAGATATAGCCTGATCCTTGTAACTTGTATAACTCCCTCTGACCCCTATCACACACCAAGCTTCTTCAAATGCTTTTTGGTTTCAGAAAAAATGAACAAAAAGTGCCAGTATTGCCAATACTCACCACATCTTTAAAATCATACAGGAACCAAAACTAACACTTTCAGAGAAAAAGGTTGTAGTTTTAAAGCTTTCCCAAACATTTTGTCACTTTATCTTGTCATTTTATAAACCCATGCTTTGGAGGAGGTGAAAGCAAAAGAAAAGCACTTGTTTCTACATGAGATAAACTATAAAGTCACTTTTTTCTTAATTTACCTGAAATTAAATACACATTGTTCTTAATGCAAGAACAAGCACACGTTAAGGGTACTGGGTAGCATTAACTGTATTAACAATGATAACAGTAGAGGGTGGGGATTTAAATGTGTGTCTAGCATGTGTGAAGCCCTGGGTTCAATCCCCAGCACTACCAAAATAAAATAATCATAGTATCAGCAATAATACCTAACATTTCTTGCCACTTCCTATATGTCTGAGAGTGTCTCTATGCTTCATGTACATTATGTCAGTTAATCCTCACAACAATGCAATAAAGAAAGTACTATTAGTAACCTTACAAATAAAATTTCAGGAGGTGCTAAGTAATTTATGCAAGTTCACACAGCCTGGCAGTCTAACTCCAGAGCCCAAATTCTAAGCCACTTATGCTCTTCTGCCTGCCTTCTTTTAAGGCATAGAAGACATACCAAGCAATTGTATTCAGGATTAGAGAACCACTCTGATGAACAAGCACACTTCTTCTTACTATTACTGAGGATCTGAAGATAAGTCAAGATATTGGAAAGCAATAATGGTTTGTGCTCCTTCCTGATAAGTGAAGAATGTCTTCTAGGAAGGAGAGAGTATCAAATTTAAACATTATTTTCAAAGGTTTTATGATAAACTTAATGACTTTCCAGTTCCTCAAAGTAAAACTAGAACCTCTGTCAATTCCTAGATGACCGATTCTGGAATCAGTCTCTTCTCCTGAACTCCTCCCTTCACACAGCCTTCTTTGTAGCCAATTCCAAACACCACCACCAGGTAGAAGGACAGTATAAAACAAAACTCTTGGCATTGTTCTTCACATATACAGTAAGATAAATCATAAGAATCTGTAGATAGCAGGAACTGATAAGTCCTTTTCCTACGGATTTAGTGGATTCATTTGCTCAGAAGTAAGACTGAGTCTTTTCTTCCCCTAAAGTGTTTAGATGCTCAAAATTTTAGACCAGGACTACCCATCATTGGCACTGTACCCTTAGACTTAGAGAAAACAATTAAAGACACTCATCAGTACTATTAGGAGTAAGCTCACCATACGTACCCAACAATCTTTCAGTTTGTTTAGTAATTATTTAGTAAATATTGACACTAACGTAATCCTCTTGACATCAACAAGACAAGGAAATGTTCATGAAGTCTACATTTCATGCAACGGCAGATAGATATGGGGATGTAATAGACAGGGCTAGAGGGGATGCTTCCCTGAGAAACTTTAATACTGGATAAAAGACGTCAATGGGAAAATCTGCAGTTGAGTCATTCTAGGCAAGCAAACAGCAAGTACAAACAGCAACTATAAAATATGAAGTGAAGGAGCAACAGGTAAGCAACTAAGGAATAAAGCAGGAGATTGGGGATGGTCTTTACACTTCATAATAAACACTTGTTATCAAAACTTAGCAACAGTGACTTGACTTCAAGATCAATAACAAGTTAAATAATTAACCTGCAAAATAGTAGGGCAGCCAGAGTGAATTCCAACTACCTAATCAGATAATTTCAGATATCTGACTAGAGAACAGTCTTAAAAAAAAAAAAATGTAGGGTCTTAAGTCCAGCCTGTGATACTAGGGAGGTGTGACCCAAGGCAAGAGGCATTTCTTCTTCAAACAGGTGGCCCCAAGGTACCTCTGTAAGGTAACTGGAAATTCCTATAGTTCTATGGTTATGAGGTATGCCATTTTACTTGATTTTCCAAAGTGGATAGTTAATTTGTCCTGTCCAGCATCCACAGACCTGCCTCACCTCCTTGGTGACAGAGCAGACAGGAAGTCTATCAAACATGTGGGCAAAAAGAGACTAAAAATGATGGTGCACCAGGGGATAAACCTATGACCAAAAGTTGACCATAACATTATTCCAAGCATCTTAGCCAATTACCAATATCAAAATCACCTTGATTATTTAAGAATCAAAATTTATACTCACTGATCCTGTCTTATTAATTTAAAATGACCATAATCTGGAATTAAGGCACAAAAATTATCAATTTTAACAGCATGGCCAGACTATGATGAAACTACTTTCCAAAGTGATGGCAAAAGGAAGCTTGACAACTGAAAACATTCCCATCATCTTATCTATGAAACGTGTACCTCCTTATAATGCAAGCCCAGTGCATTCTGGAAGCAAGACAAAGGTACAGGACACTGGATCATGTCTGTTAAAAAAATTAAAAACCCTATGGGCCCTTCTTGAAGTTTGCCTTAGTGATTCAGAATACAAACTTGTTTTACTCAATGAGGTGTGCATTATTAATTAGATAACTCCTGCCCTGAGAGACTGGCAATAATAAAGATCAAATATACTCAGAACATCCACCATGATGAGATATGTTTGTATAATCAATGCTGTAAAGTTTACAAAGTAAATTATGCATTGTTTTCATTTTTAATTCACTTCCTAGGTATGGAATCTTATTTTTTTACAAAAAAGGATCATTTTTCAAACTTTGGTAGTTTGTAAGATGTTTTATATGATTATGATGATGAAAATACTATATATAGGACTAATGGAGGTCTCCTTGATAGATGAGTTTGAAATTGGGCTTGTTTATGTAATATGTGCAATGTAAGGAAAGAAACTTTGATTTGAAAATGGTAGACTTTGGCAACTATCTTTGCAATGATTGAAGAATGAGAAAGAAAAACTACTAAAGCCATTTGGTAGGCTGAGACCGGAGGATCTGGGTTCACGGCCAGCCTCAGCTACTTAGTGAGGCCCTCTGCAACTTAGTGAGACCCTGTTTCAAAATAAAGAGTAAAAAAATAGGGCTGGTGGTATAACTCGGAGGTGGAATGCCCCTGAGTTCAATCCCCAGCACCGCAAAAAAAAAACTACAAAAGCATGAGGATTCAAACTCTCAAGAATCAGCTCAGTACAACTTTGACATGACAGACTTGGAGGAAGTCTAGTTCTGTCCTTGCTAGACTCTTTAGTTTCCTCAAATTTAAAATAAAGATAGCACCTCCCCTCACCCAATATTATTTGAACCATTATATAAGCACTGAATTTAAAGCAACTAGTAGAAAAACTATCATATATCAGGAAATCAGCATATGATACTTCTTCTTCCCAGTCTCCTCTTTTTAATCCTGTTCTAATTATTTGATTCTACAAGTATTTACTGAGTGTCCATTATATTTAGAGAGTATGTTACGTGCTAGTGATAGACGACTGAAATGCTTTTTTCATCTGTAATAATAGCAGAAAAGCTAGAAAGGACAAACATGTAATGTAACATGGTATTCACTGTTATGAGAATATATAAAATACACTCAAAAAATTATTTCTGATAGGTAAAAAAATAAAAAAGAGAAAGTTACAAAGAGACAATTTTTACATTTGAATTTGGAATATAAGCAGGAATTTGTAATGGCAAAAAGACAACAAAATCCACATCCGAAAAAGGGGTCTCCTTTCATTCTTATACATGTAGATATCCAGTTTTCCCAACACCATTTTTTATAAAGGTTGTTTTTTCTCTAGCAAATGTTTTTGGCATGTTCGTCAAAAATTGACTAGCTATAAGTGTGAGGATTTATCTCTGAATCTTCTATTCTATTCCCTTGGTCTGTGTGTCTGTTTTTGAGTGGATATCATGTTGTTGTTTTTTAGCTACAATAGTTCTAATTTAAAATCAGGTGTTGTGATGCTTTCTGCATGGTTCTTATTTGCTCAGCACTGGTTGGCCATTCTGAAAATGAATTCAGTAAATATTAATCAAAGAGTCTAGTTTTTGCTGAACTCTGAACTGGCACTACATGCACCTGAGCAGAGACCCAAGAACATGAACACACCTGGTATCGTCTAGAAAAAACAAGTCCCTACTGTGTTCTTCCTCCCCAGCTACTATCCCATGCTCCCACACACAAGTAAGTAATTTAATAAGCCTCTACTGGACATGTAATTCTAAAAATATTCTTGATTATTATGTAATTATGCAGACTTGGCATTCTACTGAGAATTTTCCTGGGTTCTCTATAAATCATTCCAGAGTTCTCTATAAATAAATATGTACTTTAAAACACAAACATCTATGATATCTAAAAATTTTGGAAATAAATGCAAAGTACCTCTGTGAGCCATCTGAAAAATGTCTTATTTAATAAGGGAGATACCACAATCTCTCCAGTTCAACCAGTGGTCTATCTGAGGGATTAGAATGAAGTCATTTTTTTTTTTCAAAATATGCTTTAGCATTTAGCAGAATATGCTTTAGCATTTAGCAGATGCCATAAATAATGTAAGGAGCACTGCAAGTGAAATGAAATGCTATTTCAGTTACAACAAGACTTATTGTGAACTAGAAAAACTCAAGACATGTGCATGTTAAGCCTTCCACTATTCTAGCACTATACTGGATTAAATTGCTTATTTTTCATTCTTTTCTTTAATGACAGAATAGACTCTTATAAAACTTCATTTAAAAGCCGGGCGTGGTAGCGCATGCTTGTAATCCCAGCATTCGGGAGGCTGAAACCGGAGGATCCGGGTTCGAGGCCAGCCTCAGCTACCTAGTGAGGCACTCCACAACTTAGTGAGACCCGGTTTCAAAATAAAGAATAAAAAATAGGGCTGGGGATGTAGCTCGGATGTAGAATGCCCCTGAGTTCAATCTCCAGTACCGCAAAAAAAAAAAAAAAAAAAAAAAAAAAAAAAAAAAAAAAAAAAAAAAAAAAAAAAAAAAAAAAAAAAAAAAAAAAAAAAAAAAAAAAAAAAAAAAAAAAAAAAACCCACTTCATTTAAGGGAGTAGAACACACTAAAAGCTTACCATGAGATCTCCTTTCAATCATAGGACCCTAACAGTGAAAGTGACTTGGCCTAAGGTCATAGCAGAACTAACATGTCAAGCTGACATTTCCTGGAAAATGTACTGTTCTCTATCCCCAACCCCTTTATAAAAATGGAAAGATGCAATATTACATATGTTCTTACCTCTAATACAAAAGGAGGAGGAGGAGGAGGAGGAGGAGGAGGAAGGGAGAAAGAGAGGAAAAGATATCTTTGGAAAATATAGCTCCTTAGAGATGTCTAGTACAATTTATTTAAAAAGTCATAAACTTCCACAGGTCACCACCTTTATAAAGGTCACTACCTTTATAGCTACAATATTTGAAGATTTTTTTTTTGAGTGCTTCAAAGAGA
>PVLC010041740.1:0-13235 GCA_004027655.1 Graphiurus murinus | reverse complement strand
CATCCCAGCTCTACTGCCAGCTTGCCCACCACTACAGGTAACTTCCCAGCACCCAAGTTCATGTACTCCCCACTTAGCCTGGATCCTGGCAGGAAAAGTGATGGCCTTGGTGCTGCCATGGCCCAGAAGGTTCTGATGATCCCTGACTAGTCTTCAGGTGAAGCCTAGAAATTGAGGTAGGGTGTTCCATACTCTCCCCCGAGGAACCAGATGTAAAACAGACATGTTACGATATTACTAGCAAAACAGGCAGGACAAGGATTAGGGTGCCTTTTTTTTTTTTAATAGAAAAGTGAAACTCAGCCGGGTGTGGTGGGGCACGCTTGTAATCCCAGCATTCCAGAGGCTGAGACCGGAGGATCCGGGTTCTGGGCCAACCTTAGCTACCTAGTGAGGCACTCCGAAACTAGTGAGACCCCGTTTCAAAATAATGAATGAAAAATAGGGCTGGGGGTATAGCTCGGAGGTAGAATGCCCCTGAGTTCAATCCTCAGTACCCTCCCCCCCCCCCCCAAAAAAAAAAAAAAGAAAAGTGAAACTCTTTAGGGCAGCCACATGCATCCCAGCAGCCTCCTGGCCCTTCCTGGAGCATGGGGATGCGGTGGTAAAGCATGGCGTGGCATGCTACACTATGGTAGTTAGGAGCCTGCGCTCTGCAGTCAGGCCGACCCACTAGTATGTAACTGTAGGCAAGTTGCATACTGCAGATAACCGCCACTTCTTTCCTCTTCTGTTAAATGGGGACACACGTTACCAACATCCTAGAACTATTGTAAAGATTACAAAAATTAATCCATGTTATGGAGAAGCCATCCACAGATGCTGACAGGGGAATTATGGAAAGGGTTCCTGCCTCTGCCCACAGCCCAGCCTGCACTCCCCTTCTCCAGCCCCCACGCCCCCTGTGCCTCAGCCCTCAAGGTCCCTGGAAGATCTGGACCTGTGCCTGGGACTGTATGTCTTGGGATATCAGCATCAGAGTCAGGAGATGGAGAAGTCATTCTAGTCTAACATCCATCTTGTACAGATCGGGGGACCGAGGCCCAGAGAGCAAAGGCCAGTTCCTATGTCAGCACAGCATACAGGAGCCGCCTTTCCAGCCCCAGGCCCTTTCTCCCCTTATAGTTAGGGCCCCTGTCTGGGATGAACGACACTCTCAAGCCTCTGGCTTGGTGTTGTCAGGGTGGGGGTCTGAGGCTACCACTTCTCTCTAGGCAGCCGGAGGGAATGAGCTCCCAGGCCCAGGAGAGCTCCCACAGGGAGGAATTAGCTGCTCCTCTTGGCCTCTTGGGTTGCAGTACCTCCTGACTTCACAACACATCAGCCCATCTGTCTTTGAGAAGGGGGTCCTATCTTGAGTCCCATTTTACAGATAACACAGTCGCAGGGCGGTCAGAGCGCCTGCTCCCTGAGCAACCCCACTCCCTGGGTGCTCTAGGGAACGCCCAGAGCCGAAAGCAGACGGCCGGCCGGAGGCACCTGGGGTGCTGGGGTCGGGTGAGAAAGAGGTGGAGCGGAGGGTGGAGGTTGGGCGGGGGCGGCTTGGGTACCGTTCTCAGCGGCTCTCTTGAGGTTCTCGATCATGGTGTCGTAGTGGATGCGGCACAGCACCTTTTCCTCCACCAAGCCGAACTCCTCCCCGGTGGACAGCTGGCGCTTGCAGGAGAAGCAGGCGAAGCAGGCCAGGTGGTAGGCATTGCCGCGTGCCCGCCGCACCCAGTCGCTGGCGTAGATCTGTCGGCCGCACCGGGCACACTTGGTCCCAAATCGGCTGCGGAACAAGGGGACAAGGACCAGGCTCAGACAGGTCGTCTCTCTCCCCAGCTGGCGCGCAGCACCCAGCCTCCAGCCCCGGGCCCTTCACCCATGCATTACCCTTTGCTTGGATTCACTACCCCTCTACAAGCCAAGTCCCCCGTAGAAGGTGAACTGGTGGATGTTTTTTATTTTTTTCTTGGTGCTTTTCTGAGTTTTCCAATATGATCATTTACATTTGTGTGTTAATTTGTTCATTAAAACACACCATAAGAATTAAGAAAGCATAACAGCATAATGGGCAATTGTGTGTGGGGGGGATAGTCAGGATTGAACCCAGGGACATTCTACCTCTGAACTACACCACCAGCCTTAAAAAAAATTATTACTATCATTTTGTTTTGAAACAGGGTCCCGTTAGGTTGCTGAGAGTCTCACTAAGTTGCTGAGGCCATCCTTGAACCTGGGATCCTCATGCATTAGTCTTCCAAGTACTGGGATTACAGGCATGCACCTCTACTCTGGGCTATGGGCAAAGTTTTCAGTAGTAGGTGCCCAGCAAGATTCTAAGTGTTTACATGATCCCAAATAAACCTCATTTTGCAGGGGAAGAAAATGGGAGATCCCAGAGGTAAAATAAGTTGCATGAGGTCACACAGCTCACAAACATAAGAAGCCCAGACAAACTGATGCCAGAGATGAAGAAGTTATAGTCCCAGCTGCACAGAAGTTCAGAGGTTCTTGGAAGAATAGACAAAAATACACTTACTGACTTTGAATGACCCTGGACATACTGTCTAACTCCTGAGTTATTCTCCTTACAACAGCCATGACTACTACTGCTTGTTTAGTGTTTTGTAGTCTAAGAACACAAATAGTCCCAGATTCTGCCGCCCATAACATCCCAATACTAAATATTAAGGAGGCAAAAAATACAAAGTCCAGATTAGATGTTCCCTGGCCCCTGATGGTTTCCCCGGCTCTGCCTTTCCCCCTTCTTCCTCTTGTTTTGCAGTGTGGAAGAAGTATGCGGCAGCTGCCTCCATTACCAGGCCGGGAGCCCCTCTAGAAAGCAGCAGAGTCTGGTTTGTTCTGTGCCCAAAGTTGGGCCGTAGGCACCAGGGAAGGTTTGTTCTTTAAATAGATGACTCACCTGCGAGTCCGCCCAATCTGCTATGCCTCAGTTTCCTCTGGTGCACACTCTAGTTCAGGGAATGTTGCCATAATGCACCCAGGCTTTTGCTCATGGAAATCTAAATCACTCACTCCTCCCCTCCTCAAAACCCACATTCAACCAATCCTCAGGCATCAAGAGCTCTGCTTCCAAAGTATCCCTGGGATCCATCTCCTCCTCTCCATCTCCCTCCTTCCTGCTGCCCTCCCTCCCAGGCCAGGCTCCCACCACCAGGCACCCCTCACTGCCAGTCCCTACCCTGGCCTTCCAGTTTCCAGTCTCGCCCTGCCAACGCATCCGCCAACAAGTCACAGTGAAGTTTCCAGCATGCACGTTGGAATCCTGTCCCTGCCCTGCTTACAATGCTTTGGTGGCTCCACTTTACCCTCAGGACCTGGTCCAAAATATTTGGGGTTTACAGAACCCAATAGACCACATCCTCTTTAGGCCCACCTCCTTCCTGACCTTCAAGATCTCCCACTGCATACCCAAGCAGGAGTCCTGGTCAGCCACAATGGAAGAAGGTCAGCCCCATCTCCCCCCCACAGCACTGTCCCTCAGGCTTGCCTGAACAGATCCTCCCCCAGAGTCCCTCTACCCTCTTAGTTTTGATCAGAGTCTGGTTGCTTGGTTCTCCTAGTCTACTCCCCCTCCATCCGGCCTCATTCCTGGAGGGAGGAGGCAGCTTAAAAGATCTGCCTTCGTGTCTTCAGGAAGAGCACCCTTCTACTCAAAGGAGCATAAGGAAACAATATCTATATGTGGTTGGAGGAAACTGCCCAGCAAAAACAAAACAACACCATACACACACACACACACACACACACACACACACACACACACACAGCCTCACCTGCCTTGGTAAACTCAAGTAATTAACGGTTGATACAAATGTTGAGTTGTACTGAGCAGGCTGGCTTTGGTCAGCTCCTGCCCTCCCACACACGCCCAAGGAGAGCAAGGGGACCCCACAGATGCTACTGGCTTCACCCAGGGTGAGCTGGCACCTTTCCCGAGCCCACAGCACCCATAAACAGAGGAAGCTCTAGACCGCACCTCTGAGAAGACCTTGGAGACTCAGCTTCCCCCTAGAGAACCCAGCACAGCCTATGTCTCGGTTCCTAAGCCTGAAGCAAAGGGATGAAACCACTTTGCCCACCACCCTAGCCTTTCCGTGGGTCCAAGTTGGTTATGCCACCCCACTGGTGATATCTGGATCGGGAGCACTTTCTGGCCTCTGGGAGACTGGTTTTCGGTTTGCTTTGGTAGGACCAGGTGTTCAGCTATGCGCAGAGCCCTTACTTAGGGTAGAAGTCCTGGAGTGCACAGCCTTCTGCGTACTCTACTTTGTCGAAACTGGGTGAGGTAGGGACTCTGGCGCCCATTTTTCACGTGTGGAATAAGGTTTGGAGACCACAAGTGACTTACTCCAGACCACAGACTGTGGGGGCCAGTATTAAGGTCCCCCTACCTCGAGGTGAAAAAAAAAAAAAAAAAGACCTAGAACCCGCCGAGCAGCCCAGCCGTCTGGAGGCGAGAAGAGTTGGGATTCCAGGAGGATGAACAAGAAGGGGGCCTGGTCTGACTGCGTCGTGTCCCCACTTCCCGATGCGGATTCTGGAAACTCCCCACACTTCCGCGCTGGCCGGGCCTGGAGCCCAGCCGGCTCCAGAAGGCGGGAAGTGGGTCTCCAGGGAGAGGGAGCGTAAGTAAGGAAGGTCCTGGCCTTCAGGAACCCAGCAAAAGCGGCAGAGCCTCCCACCAGTGGTCTCGGGGCGCTGCGTCAGGAAGTGCGGTCCCGGTCCCGGATGCTCGCGCGTCGCTGGGTGGCATCCTCGTCCCCGTCCCCGGCCACCGCTGCGTCTCACCTTCTCACCTCGCACCCCAGGTCCTCCAGCCCTACGAGCCCCTAACATCCGGTCCCTCCTTCGCCTTCACCGGTAGGTCACGGTGCCCCGTCCCCTTGCTTTGAAGCTGGCGCTGCGAGTGACCCATCAGCAGTTTTCTCACCCTCCAAACATCACCCAACAAGCCAGGCGCGGTTCCCAGCCCTAGTACCCCTCTGCAGGCGCCCCCGCTGTCTCGGTCAACGAAATCATCCTCGCCCTGGACCCTTGGGGTCGGAGTGCGGACGAATGTCATTCCGGAGGTTTGGATGCTTTCGGCCCTTTCCTGCTGGGTGTCCTCCACCTAGGACAGGGGTCAGCGGCACAAACAAAGGGCACGCACGAGGAGGCTTACGGATCGAGGCTCTGACAAACCGACAGACTCCTTCCCAGGCGAGCTGCGAGGCTCGAGCCTCCGGATTCCGGAAGCAGCGAAATCGGCGGTGGAAGACAACGAAACTTCAAGAAAGGGGTGCTCCGGAGCTGTGGAGGGAGCGCCAAAGGGATTAGGAGGCGCACCCACAGCCACCCCAGCCTTGCGGTGAGCTCCGGGCCTTGTGCACCCCTCCCTGGGTCCCGGCACGAAAAGGTCTGGGGCGCTTTGGGGATGGAAAGGTGCCGGGCAGGTGCCGCACATCCAAGCTGGAAGGAGTGGTGTGGGCAGCCTCTCGCGTGGGGAGCAGAGAGGTCTGCAGAGCCGCGGTTTTGGGGAGCTGTGCGCCCTGACCAAGGCAGCGTGGCCTGCCAGGTCTCCATCTCCTGGGCACCTAGCTAATGCTCAGTGATGATTTGCCAGAAGAATGAGCCTCTACCAACGAGCCCACTGCAGTTTTGCTAGGACCCCTTCCCTCATTTGTTTATCTACCTCTTTTCTTTGGAACCAACGCTCAGAAGGCAGGCACTGATGCTAGGAATCTAGGAAGCCAGAGGTGACAAAACAAACCGGAGTTCACTTATTTGGGGTGACTCCTGCTCACTGGCCTTAAAGAGGTTCAGTAAGGTCAAGAAGGAGGGTTGGAGGTGAAGCCCTGCCTCTTCCCCCTGCTCCTTCCCTTCTAGGAAGCCAGGAAAAACAGAACCAGCAATTAAGAGGTTAAAGCGGCCAGCCTGCCTCCCAGGTCCTGGCCTGAGGCCCCTCCCATTAGCTCCCCTCGCAGTTCCCCCAACATCTGTCCCCCAACAGCTGGCAGCCGCTGGGCTGGGCCGCTCTCCACTGTGGTGGGGGGCCACTTCCCGGCTCTCTCAGCCTCCTGTGGGACCCTCACTCTGGGGGAGGAGTGGAGGTCTCCCACTGGAGCCTGAAGACAGAGCTCCCGAGAGAAGGCTGAGGGCTTGCCCTGGAGGACTGCTGCTGGCCTGGGCACTCTAGGAACGCGGCCCTATAGACACAAGATGGGGGGCAGTTAACCCTTTATCCCCCGCTCCAGTTGTCAGAAGGGAAGAGGGTCAAGGTGACCTGACCTTGGCAAAGTCACTCCAGTCACTGGAGAGAGGCGTTTGCTCCTGCTCTAGTACCCACAGGGCCACCCAGGGAGAGTCACACGTCTTAGCACACTGTGGGTCACACATCCGGAGCATACTACGGGCTGGGACTCAGGACCTCTGCCATTCTGCAGGCCCTGCAATGCACAAAGAGGCCATGGACATATTTTGCCTCTAGAAGAGTATGGGGCGGGAGTGTTCCGGTGGAGTTAGGTGGCCATACGGCTTATGCAAGTTCTACCACTTATTTGCTGTGTGACATCACCTCTCAGGGCCTCAGTTTCCCCTCCTATAATGTGGGGATTATTAGGGTATCAAACTCACAGGATGGACTTGAGGATTAAATAAATTTAAAGCAGATGAAGTGTTGGCACTGTTCCCAGTGTGGAGCAGAGCTCCGTATGTTCTGGGGATGGGCGGCCTCACTCCTGGTCTGCCCCTCTTCCATGTTCTGGCCTACTGTGTGAACTTGGTTGTGTCACTTTCTGTTCTCCCAGGATATAGGTCTCCTCAACTAGACAGTGGGCACACACAACACTCTAGGAGGTTTCGGGGACCAAGAGGGCACCACCATGGGGCCACAGCCTATTCATGGGACAGCAGCTGCAGGTGGGAAAGTGGGGGGGGGGCATAAGAAGCTATCTTGGCTTGCAGTTGCTGATGGCAATGGAAATGTGAAAGCCCCCAAAAGGAAGCATATTTCTCCTCCAGATTTTTTTCACTTCTTAGAAAAAACAAAACAAAACAAAAAACTAAAGGGAAAAAGTTCCTTAACAACAAAAATGAAGAAATGAAAAGCCCTATGAGATTTTTCTGTTGGTAATTTTTTTTTTCCTGCTGGTATTCTCTGAGACTGAGGGGAGGCCTGAGTCAGGTTGAACCCTCAAGGAATGATGAGGTCCCTGTTAGGGGAGTGATTTGGAGAAACTGAGGCAGAGAAGTCCAACAGTCTGGCCAAGGACAAAGAGCCAGTGGAAAACCAAGCCCCACTCCCCATAATGCAAATGAGCCAGGGGCAGCACAGAACCTCCCTGACTGCCCCCAGGCTCTGCAAACTCTGCCTGATGCACCTTGGAGTTCCTTCCTGGCCTCTAACTTCTGAGCTCCCAACCCTGGCTCTGCCAATGGAGACTGAAGGAGGATCTACAAAACAGTGTCAAGGAGAAACAAGACACAAGAGAATCCCTTTCCTGGGGGACAAGATCAGAGGTTAGAGCACCATGGGAGCCCTAAGTGCCTCCTCCATGGGGCCTGGGCCACTCTCTTCCTTCCCTCTCCTCCTACCCTGTTGGAAGATCTTGGCCTCTCTTTGGCGGAGGGCTTCAGTCCATGACCCTTGACCCTTGACCCCTGGCTTCAGGAACTAGAGGCCTAGAGAATCTCAGTGATTGCTGCCTGTCTTCCTCTATCCCCCCCCCCACCCTGCCCCAGCAGCAGTCAGCCAGGAAGAGCTCCCTCAGCAACCCAGAAGCCACTCTATGCAGACATTAGTTCTTACTGACTGGTTTGCTGGCTTTTTCTTTCCCTTTTTGAAGGTTTCATTATTTTTGTTACAGGTGGGGCTGCCAAAGATGGGTTATCCCCGCAGGGAGACCTGGCAGGGGGAGAAATGATCAGAAAAGCCACAATTCCACCCTCATCCCGGAAATGTGAGCTTTATTCCCACCATTTTTCTTAACCAAAAAATCTGGATTAGTTTTGCTTTGGGGGCTCTTGTTGCTGGGAAAGGATCAGGGCTCAGAACCTGCAGCCCGGGAATGGCCCAGCCACATCACTTCAAGTGGGTCCCACTCCTGAAGCTGCCTGGGGGACATGCCATCGTGGGCTTGTGCCTGGCATCCACTTGACAGTGGTGTCAGCGGGGGCAGCGGAGGCGCTCATAGGCGCTGCCATTTAGAGCCTTTATGGGCATTTAGCAGCTCAGGGAGACAGTCTTAGAAAGGGAGAACCTAGGACAGAGAGATATAGTGAGGTGCCCCAGGTCACAACTGGCCTGGCAGAACCCAGTGTCCTGCCTCTCCTGGCAATGGCAGCACCCTACCCTCCACCCATGGAGTGGGATGGCGAATTTGCAAAGGATCTGAATGACGGAACCAAGGCTTAGTCCAGCATGGGCATGAACTGGAGCTGGAGAAGCAGGCAAGAAAGTTGAGCGAGTGATGAGTCAGGCTGCCATGTCTGGTGTCATCAGGAGAGCCTGGACTTGGGTCGCATCTGCCTTATTCTATAGGAAAAAGCCTAGACACCATCCGGCTGGGTTGCCCAAGCTCCCTGGTGGTGGATGACTCCAAGGAGCCCCCAAACAGCAGCTGCCCCCCAATAACTGGAATCAGGCCTGGAGCAGGGAGGTAGCTAGACAGTAACTCTAACCTCCATCTCCTGCCCAGGCCACACCAACAGTCAGATGGGACAGGGGGAGGAGACAGCACACTCTGCTGACACACCTCATGGTGATACCCCCATGCTGCCTACAAAAGCGTCCAGCAGTACAGAGCCATAAGTGGACATTCACACCACACCCTTCCCCACCCCCAGTGCCAGGATGGAGGACCTCAGAGGAGAAGGTGGGATGGGGTGGGACCAGCCTGCAGAATCCTCTCATCCTACCCACCCCTTCCATCCATCCACCCACCAACCTTAGACTCTGGTCCAGATGTGTTCCTGGCCTGACCACCTTGCACACGCACGCGTGTACAAACACAAAATCTCACCATTCACATATAGACTCACACTCTTGATACAGGTGAACTAAGAGACAAAGTATCTCTCGAATAAGGAACACACATACTATCTCCATATCCCTGGCCCTGTTCAGCGACGTGTTCCCCAGTACCACTGCCACAGATTCCTGACAATTTAGACACACTGTTCCCCCCGCACAAGGAGTCCCAGGCCACCTGATAAGAGCACCCCACACCTCCTCCAGTGAGCATCCCACACTCTTCTACACCCTCGAATAAAGGAAAGTCAGCCTCTTTAACAGCCTCTGGTGGTTTCTTCAGAAAAGCCCAGCCCCAAAGGCTGCCAGCTTCCATCTGGACTCGGGCCTCTCTTTCCAGGTCCCCAGAGCAGTGGAGGAGGAGGACTTTGCCATCCACCAGGTTCTCCGACCTTCACAGACTCTTTCTGGGGCCCGGGTCTCCTCGAGAACACTGAAACTGTGACCTCTCCCCAGGCAAGGAGGGGAAGGATGTCTGTGGTTGGGAAGGGGCGGCCAGAGAGGGGAGCAGCTTTCTCCACTTCCCGAGAAAGCATTTGGGAACCGGCGTCCATCCCAGGAACCAACCGGCGTCCATCCCAGGAACCAATTCCACAACGCTGTCTTTGGGCTCCGTAGGCCCGGCCACCAAGCCAGGCCTAGTTCATGCTTCCCGCCCGGATCTGGCAGACCACCGCTGCGCCCCTGACACTGCAGTGACCTCGACCCCATGACCGAGTCAGGCCTGGACTGCCGAGTTAGAAACTAGGCGCGCGCCAGCCGCGGAGGCGCAACAGCGCGCCGGCCGGAGGATGCGCTGGCGGCGGTCGGGAGCTGCGGGGTACCCGCGCTGCGCGGCGGCGCGAGAGCGCAGCTCAGGATAATCCCACTCCCAGCTCTGGGCGGCGGCGCCCGACTCTCTCCCTTGGCGTCGCGGTGGCCCAAAGTCAGAGCCTACACCCCGGAGAGGCCGCAGCCAGCGCCGGAAACGACGGCGGAGCTGGGGCTGGGCCAGGCTCCCGGCACCCAAGCGAGTTCCCCAGACTCGAAATGAGACGCTCGAGCGACTCAGGCATGAGCAGAGGCGGAGCCGAAGACCGAGGTTGAGCCTTAGGACGAGGCACTTGGAACTGGCCTAGGACCTGAGACAGATGCCCCGCTGGTGCTTGGGGCCGGATCAGATCCGGAGCGGAGCCCCGGACAGAGCCAGAGTTAGAGTCGGGGCCCAGCTTAGGGTCCCTCCCGAGACAGGACTCGGCACTACTGGAGTCCGAGTAGGGTTGGAACTATGACTGCAGCGCGCGCGCGAGATGCAGCCTGCTGACTGCTGGGATCCGCGGGGGTCGGGGCCGGAGACGCGGACGTCAAAGCTCGACTGCGGCGCTGGAGGTCGGAACTGGAGCCTGAGACCCAGGCAAGACCCGAGACGAAGCAAGAGACTCGAACAAAACTCAGCGGACCGCGGGAACCGGAGGCAGATCGCCGGCCAGAACCTGCGCGGGCACGGGTGCGCGGCCCGGAGCTTTGGGTTCCCGATGCTGGAAGCCGGCGGGCTAGGCCGGTGCGGCGCGCCCCAGATTGCACTCGGGACTCCAGGGCTCCCGAGTTGGAGACCTCACGCTGCAAAAGCGGCCAGGGTATGCGCTCGGGGCCTGCCTGCGGCCGCACTGTAAACCCGGCAGCCGCAGCCTACCTGAAGTAGTCCATCTTGCAGAAGATTTCCTTGTTCTTGATGTAGCAGCTGTTCTGCTGCCTCAGCGACGTGCGACAAACCGAGCACTCGAGGCACCGCACGTGCCAGATGAGGTTGTTGACCTGGGGAGGGGGGCGGGGATAGGGGTCGCATCAGCGCAGGGCTCTTTCACACCCGGCCCCAGCCTCCCCAGCCTCATTTGCAGACTGAGGCGCTGAAGCTCAGAAGATGCTTGCGACTCCCTTCTTTTTCTTCTGTAATACCGAGACTCAGGGAAATAGAAACACACTCTTCCCACTTTTCAGAGGGAACCCGGGGCGCAAAGAGATACCCCAAACTCTCGTCCAAAGCCACGCAGCCGAGCAGTGGCTGAGCCCGGATTCGGAATCAAGTAGACCCGGGCCACTTCTCTGCAGAATTCTGGGGCTACAACCCACACCCTCCAGGAAACACCGCAACACCTACTCTGACTCACCTTGAGCAGATACCGGTCCAGGATCTCGAGGCCGCAGCTGGAGCAGATGTTCTTGCCGGCAGACGGCACGGAGGAAGCGGCAGAGGGCGGCGAGCAGACCGACGGTGTGCTGGGCGTAGACGGGGAGGCCCGACCTTCGTCCTTGTCTAGAGCCCCCGCCAGGGCCTCGGCGTCCGACTGAGCCTGCAGTGGGGGAGAGGGAGAGCTAGCGCTGAGCCCGTTCTGGAGACAAATCTGGCTTCCTTACGCCCCAACCGACAACGAAATCTTTCTGGGATGCAGCGCCGCGGGCAGGAGGACCGAAACGGAAGGGCATATTGGAGACGAGAGGGCGGCCTCAACTTTTTACAGGCGCATCCTGGGTGCAGGGAGCGGCCAAAGCCCACCTTCCTGGCCGGAAAAGCCAAGCCTCGGAGAGGGGCGGCGCCGGCCGGGAGGCCCCCCAGCGTTTGGGCAGCGGCTGGTGGCCGGAAAGTCCGGCCAGGTGTCCAGGGCTGGGCTGCCGGGGGGACCGAGGGCCGAGGCAGAGCCGAACGGACTCACCATGGCAGGAGGCGCGGTCCCTTCAAGGCAGCGGGTGGTCGCTTTGCAGCCGGACCCTGGCTGGGCCATCACCTGGGGGAGGGGGAGGGAATGCCGGCGGCGGCGGCTGCAGCACTGGCTCGGCGCAGCCTGAGCCCAGCGCCGCCCCGCGCCTGTTATATAAACCGGCGCGGAACAATGAGTCCTAACTTTGTAGTGGGCATTTAAAGCCCTTCCCCACAAAAGCGGTGTCTCTCTAATGAAGCAATTTGAATTTGGATTGGATTTTTTCCCTCTCTCTCCCCCTCTCCCTGCACTTAACCCGTGGCTCTTGAAGTAATCGCTTAGTTCCCTTGCAATCCAAGCCTCTGAGGGGGGAAAAAAACACGCGCACACACACAAACTACCTGCAATTAGAAATTGTCGTGAATGCCCAAGATAAGAGGTAGCCAGAGTGTCAATTCCAACTGTCAATCAGTGAGATCCATCAGGCCGCCCAAAGAATTGCAAATTTGATTTTTTAATGGTAGTAATTAAAAATCGAATTTTTCTTTCTCCACCCAGCCCCCCCCCCCTTTCCCGCTCTCTTCTCCTCCTCTCGGCACAAAATGCAAAAAAGGAGAAAAGAGAGAAAGAAAGAAAATAAAAAGGAGATGGGGGTGGTGGTGGTAGTGGTTGAGGAAAATAAAACCCGGAGCTCCGGGAGCATCCGCCCGCCCGACGCGCGCGGAGAAATTGAAGCCGCGAAATTGACACGGATCGAGGCGCCTTTCGAGGGCCCGTCCAAGGGAACCTGGAGCAAAAGGGGGCGAGATCGGGGGTGAAATGGGACCAAAAAGAGAAAAGAGAGGCGTCCAAGAAGGGGGAAAAGCACCTTCCAGCCCTTCGGCGCGCCCGGGAGCGGCCCCGCGTCGGGATCCTCGGTGTTGCGCCCGGCGCCTCGGCGCTATCAGCGCCTATTCAGACGGACAATACCGGCCTCGCCTCCTCTTGATTCGCCTGTGTCTTTGCTAAATCGCTTTTTGAGAAATTCCTCCAACATTTGCATAATGTGTTCCCGCTTTCCGCGACCCCCCCCCCCTTGCGCTCGCGCGCGCTTACACACTCACATACACACACTCCCGGGCGCACCCCAGCACCCCTCCTCCCCGCCGCCGCCCGCCACCCGGCCCGGCTCGGCTGGGTCCCGGCCCCTGCCGGCCGCTGGCTCGGGCGGATCCTCGGCTCACACGCTCGCTCACCTGGTCGGTAGCGGGGCCGCCCTCGGCCGGCAGCCGGCAGCCCTCGGGCAGCGCCGGGGCGGCGTTCTCATGCTTCCAGTACATGGGCCCGGGAGCGCCGGGCTCAGCCCGCGCGCAGCGCCGAGAGCCGCTCGGAGGGGGGCCCCGGCCGCAGTAGGAGCAGAGGCTGCAGCAGGAGAGCCGAGGCGCCGGCCCCGCGGCCCGGGGCCCCGCCCCAGCCCCCACCGCTGGCCCGCGCGCAGCCCGGGCCTCCCTGGCTGCCTGCGGCGCTGCCTCGGAAGAAGGTCCCGACAAACTTGGAGACGTCCC